>JAFVLL020039223.1:0-37112 GCA_021397915.2 Tor tambroides | reverse complement strand
GACAGTAACTTTATATATCGTGCACTTTCGGCTTCACAACTTTGCAGAAAGTTTATGTTCACATACTGCTACATGACACACTGCATGAAAGGTAACATTCGAAAAGGCATAATAGGGGCACTTTAAATATTATTAAATACTATAATAGAATCTTTCAAAACCACATTAACCAAATCTAAATATATGCTGTATGTGAACAGGAAACAATGTTTTTCACCTGTTTGTTAGCATACACAAAACTCCCTGCACAGGCAGGGCAGGTCATAAGCCGCTGTAAACACTGCTCGCTCTTGTGTTCATCCAGATGGCTCTTACGAACAGATTCCAGACACTGAGGGCACTGCACTGTGGCAAACTTACACTGAGACAAGTGTTTCTGAGGAAGAGAGAATGTAACAACACAATTAAACAAGTTGCCACCATGACAACTGTGATTTAGCAAGCCTGTTCACGACTCCACATAAATTGGTTTGAAATGGCATTTATGAAAGGTCTTGCTCTCTGAGGAGCTGATGTAACAAGATTTTAAGTTGAAATATATCTTGAGTCCCATAAGTTCTATTTTTTTAAACCATATTTAAGAACCTGGGGCTGCGTTTTTAAAAATATTCTTAAAGGGGTCATGAACTGCCCCTGCCTCTGTTTTTTTATTTTGTACTGTTCTCTGAGGTCCACTTTTAATGTTAACAAGATTTTTACATCAAAAAACATAATTTAGAAGCAATAAGATATTTTCTGTCCTGTTTTAACCCCTCTCATCAGAAAGCTCTGTTTGAATAGGCCTGACTCGGAAGTAAACGGCCACTGCTATGATTGGCTAACAGTTGTGTATGTTTGACAGCGTACATTCCTCACAGATGGACGGACACTGCTGTGATTTAGGTCAAAAATGCATAAATATCTCAATACATATCAAACAATCTGTAAGAAGAGGCAAAGCAATAGTGACCACATAATAAAAGCAGATCCTGTGTCAAATTGTGCCTTGTTTATAAACAAATCTGCAGTAAAATGAAGTGAACAACGGACAGAGTTCTTACTGACACGGTCTGGATCTTCATTAAAAATAACGCTGGGATGAGAAGGGAGGGAACACAATTTTTTTTTCCATAACTTGGCACTGCACAGTGTCTTTTTATATTCGGAGCACATTTATTGTTTGGTTTTTGCATAGACCTGCGTGTTCGCCTCTCTAGTAAACACGATATGCACGAATCGGTGGGCGGGGCTAATCAGTCAGTGATGTTGAAGCAGGCGTTGATCTAAAGCTGCAGAGGTGGTGCTTATCCACACTATTACATCATAGAGAACATTCCAAAAACTGTCGTTTTGGCAGACTGACTTCAATATAAGCTGGTTTTAGACTAACGACAAAGCTTTGAGATATGAAACTTACAGGATGTTTTTAGAGTACAGTGACCTCTTATATGTCAAAAAATCAAGGGAATTTTGGTTTCTCAGTTCATGACCCTTTTAAAAAATAAGTTAAGAAAATTTGTTTAAAAAAGGCATTTGGCATTATTAGACTGTATGACAGTTCTTATTGAAGACTTGATGATCAATAAAAAAAAATGGCTGCATTGTTTGTGCTGCCTGCAAGTTACCATAATAATAAGCATGCATGCTTATCCTGACAGATGTTTGTTTTTTTTTTTTGCAAGTAAACATTTTTAAAATACAGCATTTAAAATACTTTTACCATACCAAACCTTCAAATTTACCTCCAGCTGGCGCAATTCCATTTTATAACTGCATCCTACATTAGGACATCGGACAGTAAGTGAGAGGATCTCTCGTTTGGCAAAGTTATCAGGGAAGAGCTGTTCCTCAAGCAGCACCTCATTGTCAACTGGACATTTCTGCCCTGTGTCCCTGCCAGGAAACAGGAAGTTATATTTGACATTTTGAACCCCGTAAAGCCTGACATACAGTAATAGTCAAAAGTCAAGAAATAACAGCTTGATTCTTTTTTTAAACAAATGGAGCAATTTATTGAACAATTAGACAAAATATATATATAAAAAAAATTATATTAAAAATATATATAAAAATAATTAACAAAAAAACTGAACAAAACAAAAAACTGCATATGTGTTTTTGTTGAGTATCATATTTGATAAATCAGGCTTTTGTGGCTCTTATAGTATTATATAGGTCAATATAGAGCTCATATCCGAGGAGCAAAAAAAAAACAGTTTAAGCAATTTTACCTTAATTTGGTGCAGTTTGGTATGTATATGGACAAATATCAAATACAGATAATATTTAAATGCTTAGTTTTATGATCAAATCTTTGTAATTTTTTTTTTCAAATGTAAAAACAAATAAACTAAAATAAAATGTAAATACAAATAAATGTAGAAATAAATATAGAGCTTGGCAACGATTAATAGTATCCAAAATAAAAGTTTGTTATATTATATATGTGTGTGTACTGTATATATTCCTTATGTATATATAAAGACACACACATACAGTATATATTTTGAAAATATTTGCATGTATATATTTATATTCATATAATTTATATTATATGTAAATATATTTAATATATAAACATAACATTTTTCTCAAATATATACATGCATGTGTGAGTATTTATATATTCATAATAAATATACAAAGTACACACACATATATTATATAAACAAAAACTTTTATTTTGGATGCGCTTAATTGCCCAGCACTAAATAAATTGTATAAATAAATCAAAAGCCTGATTTTTATTTGAACATGATTTTTCTAAAAAAAATGATGTATAGATAATCAAGTAAACCTAAGTTTCTTCAGTCCACGAAGTGTTCATCTTGAAATATTACTATTAATATATAAATTATTATAAGTTTATTTTGTATATTAGTAAAGGTTTCAAACCAAAAGACATGTGTACCACAACCTGAAGGCATTTTTAGAATTATACTAAAAGGCCTTTTACTAACGTGCAAACTATAAATAAAATGACAGAAGGAATATAAGACTGTGTACAGCATTTTTTCACACAAATTTTGATTATGTTGATAATTTAGCCTTAGTGTATGTTTCGAATTTGGCACAGAAGGGTTAAGCACAGGGTGAATTTTGAAAGTGACACTTAAAGTTACCTGATGGACTTCTTGATGCATGAGTTGCAGAATCGATGTCCACATGGTGTTTGTACTGCCGAGCGAAGACCCATCAGACAGATAGGGCACTCATACTTGCTCTCTAGCGGAGGGTCAAACTCCACGTCATAGCCTTGCTGGTCTGGAGGGATACTAGCAGAGACACTGATGGTGGAGGGATTCTCTGTCGGGCTCAGATAGGACTCCCCTTCTTTCTCCATGGCTGCTGCACAACCGGAGATGTCGCTATCACAGTAGACATCATCAAGGCTGAGCTTCTCCATGTCACTGCAAGCCATCTGTAATCACACCAAGAGAGTATTATGTTGACGAGTGAAAATAACACATAAACATCCATACATCAAATATAACAGCAACAAACAAATCAACCCCCCCCCCCCCGATATCCACACAAGTATCATTTTAAAGCCTTAAATGCACAGAGGATGTGGTAAGAGATTATATATTAGGGTGATTTCCTCTATACTACTTCAAAGTGAAAAGGCATAGGATGAGAAACTAATGATGGATTCATTTGTAAACTTCTGTTTCCTCACGCGCAGTTCTGCTGGGCGGGGCTGAACTGAGGGAGAAACTTCTCTCGCTCAACAACTGGAAAGTTACTTTTTGTAGCCCAAAATACCCATATTACACAGCGTAAACGTAAATATATACATTTCAAAAGGTTAAACGTATCTCAAATGTAAATCTTGAACTAAATTCATGGTTAAAGTGAGTTAAAAGCGAAATCAGCTAAGCAGTCACAACCGTCGGTTACATCAGCAACTTTCCTGACGTCGCCTATGGAAACACACTTTTTAATCTGACATTATTGTTCTAAGACCGCAAACATATTGGTATATAACATATGATTCGATTACAGATGAACATTATTTGTAATAGGTTTAATTTACATACCTTGCCTCGGTCCAGCCTCGCTGTCTACTACAAGCTTCCTGTATCCAAACATCAGCGCATTCAACGTCACTGGGTCAAATTCCCCTGCTAAAGCTGACCCCAGACCAGCTCTCACAACCGAAACCTCGCGAGATTCGCCGTGAGCTCGGTGATTCTGCTGCTCTCAGATCGGCGCTGATTCGATCAGAGCAGAAGGCGCGTTTTTGCGATCAGATTTGACCGCTGTACTGAACTGAATATTATAATCCACAAGATGGTGCAGTTGCCTCTGATTTTAAGGGAGCAAGCAAAGCGATTTCACGTGATAGAAAACTAGGAAATTAGTTACACTGTTACAAAGTAGTGTAATGAGTAATGACCAAAAGTACAGATATCGTACCAGAAAATGACTTTGGTAAAGTTGAAGTCACCGTTTAGAAGGCTAAGTATGAAAATGCTTAGGCTAAGTATGAAAAGTATGTTTTTTTTCATATTAAACGTACTTAAGTATTGAAAGTAAAAGTACAAGTAAATGCAAAATGTATAAATGTCTATACACAGCTTGAGTAGCGAGACTGTGTTCAGTTTTAAATTTTCTTCCATTTTGTATCTTTGGGTAAGAATAAGAAGCACTTCATCCGGTACTTTCTTTCATTCCAACATAAGAAAACATTTCTGGAATCTGCATCTGAAGTGGCATTTAATGTAATGGCAAGCATTGTCTGGCCAACCACATGTTATTGTCTTCTTAATAAAGTAACCTCAAATTTGAATATACTTGAATTCTCATCATAAAAAATATCGCAAACCATAACAACTTACCAAACATAGTTCAAAGTCAATCAGTATACTCCTTGAAAAATGATTATTGTATATAAAATTCTGTGAAAATAATAATAATAATAATAATAACAAAAATAAATAACCATAACATATAACACATAACATCATGATGCTGGTCATAAGTGTTATGATAAACCAAGGAAGTGTTTTGGTTAATAACATATTTGGCAGAACTTTTGTGGGCATGAATAGCCTATATTCTTAATTTAAAGAAAATGAAATTTAAACTCTTAATATCTAAAAAAAAAAAAAAAGTGAAATATTCAGAAATTAATATAGATAATGTTGACTAACTTTTTTTATTCATTATTTTGAACTCAAGACCCACTCACTTTAAAAAATCTGCACTGCATAATGTGCAATATAAGGGACATCAAGGCAGTTTCAAGCAAACTGAAACATAGAGTGCACAAAACATCTGATCTGTGTGAGATTATAATAGATTATTACTAAAACAGAATGCTTTTAAACGCAATACATATGTGCTGGAAATGACACTGTGGTAGAAATGTTCATAACTTTCTGGAAAAAAAGGAACTGACAGAATTCTCCTGTGATGCATGTATGTCCACAATGTTGGACATTGTTTGTGAGAGTGTGAAAAGTGTGTTTTAAGTGTCTTTATTTGCTTAAAGTACACAGGGTCAAAAGTGCCCATAGCTGAAGAAACACCTAGGCCTGAAATATAGTCACTCCTGCCAGTGAGGCAGGACTCAAGTCAGAGACGTGCAGTTCCTGTGACGCACAGTTCAGAAAAGGTGGACCTGAGAATTTGGTGATTCACCATGTCAACGTGTCTGTTCTGGCTTTCTAGTTATGTATAATGGCAATTTGGTCATTTTAAATTATTAATAGGATTTCAGTGAAATGTTAGTGGCCATATAAACCACTAAAACGCCAGTGATTTTTTAGATTTTACTGGAAAGCTTTATGCAATTTTATTGTCATGCATATGGTTGTTTCAGGGACAGAGGTTGTTTTATTTAAACACTCTGTCTTCCTGATTCTGAGACGATGCACACATAGCTAGGTACAGGTACACCGTGATACACGAATGCCATTCCTGAGCAAAGATCTTATAGCTGATGTCAGCACTATCTTTTTTTTTTTTTTTCTCAGAGGCTCTTCTGAGGACTGAGCATCGGCTTGTAAGTATATTTTTGCCAGTCTGTTTGTAGCCTGATCCCAGCCCACATAGTATGTCAAAGTTTGGCTAGGTGGGGGTCACAGTGAGCTTCTATGTCACTTATGAAAAGCACATTTTATAAACAGCAAGGTCAACAACCTGCATATAACAAGGCTCCTTATTGAGCAGCCTCAGGATACAGAGCACACCTTCTTGCTCAAACAGAAATCTGTGCAAATGTTTACACAGACCTTTTCTTTTAACAGACTTCCAGTTTTGTTTTGAGTGGGTAAGTGCAATTTGGGAAAACCGCAACATGATTTTGATCACAGATACGCCACAATGTCTAAATGTAAATAGAAAACAAGAATATAAGCATATATGAATGTTACCATTAATGCAGCTACAACTCTGCCATGTTCATGCTTCCTGTTCTTTTGCCACTCAGCATTTCATAGTTTACTTTTGAATAATTTTTAAAGGTTTTTTTTATATTTATTTATCATATTTATCAATTTACCAGTGGATAATGGCATACATTTACCAATACATCTTTTTTTTTTGTTACAATTCTTATTTAGGTATACCACACATTTTTACATACACTTAATCACCACACATCTGATAAGCTTCTAACCAACAAGCAGCCATTCAGTAAATTCAGATCTGATACTTTCAACCTGGGCTCAACATACAGAGGGAAGGACTGTGCGTTCAAGTGCTACAGTTTGGCAGATTTCATCACTTTAGCCCCTCACTCATTCTGACAAAAGCATCTCTGTTGGAGAGGGCTCAGGAACGCACCTTACATATGTTCCTTATTTAGTCAAACCGGAAGTGTGCTGATGATTGAGTGATTAAAGAACAATAGATTCCATTATAAAAGTGCTCTGTCCTCCTCTTTTGGACCTAATCACATGACTGATGTCGCCTCTTGGATAGATGCATGCATTTATGTGTGGTCGTAATCTTGATTGTCAGCTAGCACTTAATTGTCTTGATTTTAATGGGATAGTTCACCCAAAAAGGAAAATTTGGTCATCATTTACTCACGCTCATTTTGTTCCAAACCTGTATGAGTTTCTTTCTTATGTTGAACATAAAAGAAGATAGTTTGAAGAATAATGATAATCAAACAATGGATGGTCCCCATTGACTTCCATAGTATTTCTTTCCCTATGGAAGTCAATAGGGACCAACAACTGTTTGGTTCTTCAAAATTCTTCAAAATATCTTCTTTTGTGTTCTACATAATGAAAACTTATACAGCTTTGGAACGACATGAGGGTGAGTAAAACAATAATCCACAAGTAATCCAAGCGACTCCAATCCAATCAATTAAAATCTGTTTGTGATAAAAAAAAATAATAATTAAGGCATTTTTAACTTCAAACATATGTGTTTTATCAGCTGTTTGGACTCTCATTCTGACGGCACCCATTCACTGCAGAGGATTCAGTGGTGAACAAATGATGTACTGCTAAATTTCTCTAAATCTGTTCAGATGAAGGAACAAAGTTATCTACACCTTGGATGGCCTGAGGCTGAGGGTAAGTAAAGTTTCAGCAAATTTTTGGGAGAACTATTCCTTTAATATGATATTCAATGGTTTCGTGTATCTTTATATTTACATCAACCACTGAAAAGCACAGTTCATTGCTTGTAGTGTTTATTTTCCTCTGCATTTAAAGTTCTGCCACAGTAATGACTCACCAGGACTTTCTAGATAAAGGTGTAGGCCTGTATAATCAGTTGAATTAAAGAAGTGATTTCATGGTGAACATTTTTGTAACTTTTAAAACCAAAGCAATTTACATTCATAATTATTGTACATCAGATCATCGTTTTTATTTTTACATTGTCTTTTTCTGTTACTCACTGGTAGAAAAAAAGCCAAATTAAGTCTATGCTGTGAAACATTATATCAGGAAAAATGGGTTATCATGTAACTACAAAGAAGTGATGGATGGATATATACATACCCACCACATGTCTTGTTATCAGTCTGTCTCATGGGTTTTTATTTAGAGCCGCTTTTTATTTGAAGGAACAGACGCATTAAAATGCATGGAATGTCCTCAAGTCATAATCCAAACAAATGCTGTATTTGCAGCAACGGTGAACTAAAGCCAGCACTGGTTTTTTAACCGTAAAAGGTGTTTGCCTTTTTTAAATGTTTCTTTCTTGCCTGATGCAGACTTTGTGCAGAATCATCTTGTTGTCCACAGTTCCATAGTCAAATGCAAGAGTGCACCATACATGAAAAAACATGAAGTGGTAAATTTATAAGTTTTCCAGTTTTTATTTCCTTTCATAAAATAAGTAATATTCCATAAATGTGATTTCATAAACAGACAGTAGCTGGTGAGATGGGCTGAAATGTATAGGTATGTGAAACATGCTATAGCAATGATCTCAGCTGTGGATAGAGGCTTTAATCAGCTGTTGAACTACAAGAATAATGTCTCGTCTGTTCCTGTGGATAAGGAAATACTGTTCTACGTCTCCCCTTAAACGTTCACACACTTAAGCAAACACACATGCTTGAATAGGAACTGCGTCTGCTCTAAATTCCTTATGGGACGTGTGGAGCGGGGTGAATTCATGCAAAGACCATTTCAGTTTGTGAAATCTATCCTTTAAAAGGTATGGTGGGTGGTGGGTAGTGGATAACGGCAATCCAGTTCAGAATTTCAGGAATTCTGTTTGCATTATGATTAAAATTATTCATTTTAAATTTAAATGATTACTTTTTCATTATTTCATAATTAATATTTAACTGAATTTTTGGATTGCATTTAAATTCACTTTTTTTCTGGAAATCATTCAGTAATTTTACAAATAATAAAATATTTACATATACAGTTATTAGAATTCTGTTAAGGCTTGTTGGATGCAATTAAACAAGCTAATCATATGCTTTGCATCCTCAAAAGGATGTACATACTTTTGTCTATTATATTTTCAGAACAGTAAATCTGTGTTTGATGCACAAAACAGTGACAATTAACAGATTAAATGAGGCATGCAGCAGCTTTAAGTGAGGGGTGTAAATGGACACTATTGAGAGAGAGCTGGCATCCTTCTCCTCAGCTCTGGGACTTACACGGTGCTCTAGAAACCTATGGCGTACAATGCACTGTTCAGTTCCAGTTGGAAAATAAATATGTTCTGTGCTGTCCAAAAATACCATGTGAAGGCGCTCCCTGTGAAAGAAAGCCTATTTCCCGACAGCAGGGATCCACTGAGTGCAAAACATCTTGGGTCAGATTATGTTAGATATAGCAGTAGCAAAAACTCCACAAAACTAAGTCAGTCATCCGTCTGTGTCAGTGTGTCAGGTTCAAACTCGCTTTAGAGTCAAATGTATAAAAAAATCAATTTCATGGAGTAAGACATATAACCGCATCAGTTAAATTCAAAGGTCCATAATGTCTTTCTAGATTGGAGGTGAGGCAGGACTTTACCACTCCTCATTCTTCTCGGTAGGTAGTAGGGAAAACTGTCCAGATGCACCACACAGAATGACAGAAAGCACCTGGAGTGACAACTGCCCTGAGGAATTCTGTTTCCTCACACAGGCTTGCGAAGAAGCTTTTGTATCTCTCCAGAGACCTGAGTTTTCTCTTCCTTTATAGAAACAAGATTGTCAGTGACGAGAACGCCTGATGTCTTTCAATAGTTTGGCCTTTTTGATGAAAAGAGCCCTTCAGGACAGCGAAATGTCCACAGGTCCCTGAAGGTTTCACTTGGAACTGTGTGAGTTGTCAACGTCAATCACTAAACGTCAGCTTGATTGCTTCAAATCTGATGAATATGCTGTCCCTAAGCTTGCAAGATTTTATACCTTCATTGCTTGTCTACTCAAACTCTTCTGACACACAGCCATATGCTATATCAGACTGAACTATTGTGTAATAATAATTTAATTGAATTTACTTTTTAATTTTCTGTTTAAAATTTTAATTTACACACATTGCTTTCTGGAAGTTATTTCTGGATATATTTAGTATTTTGAGGGGGATTTAAGGTAATGTGTCTCTTTAAAGGTGTCAAGGGGCATAGGTTAACCTGAGCAGGTTAACAAACCAGGGCAAATTTCAAACATACCTTTGTATCTCATTTCATACACACAAACCGCAGAATAAAAGCAAAGAGGACAAAGCACTCTCGCAAACTCACAGTAGGAACCTCCTCCTTTGAAGTCCATTCCAAGCAGTTCAGTTACCGTTTTTATTCACCATCCAAAAGAAACAGAGAATGTCCCTCTCATCTAAACCTAAACTGAGTTTAAACACCAGCTCATGATTGGTTCTCTCTGTAGCTCTGCAGTGTAATCGGTATGTTAATGATGGAGAAATGGATAGTCTAGGAGAAGGTGAGACTTAAGTTTTTATATTAGCATGTAAATCTCACATTAAACACCTTCAGGGATAAATGAAATTTAGATCTTAAATGTCTTGCTGCAGCTCTTCTTTTTTTCCCCTAAACTTTGACACAAAGCACACAGCGTTCTTTATTGGGTACTCTGTATTCTTATGCCTATGTCTTGTGAGACATTGCAAGGTTCTCAAGTAGTGACTCTATTCAATGGGATACGTTGTCATGTTCCTCTGAGAGGAAAGTTTGAGAGGAACAACGGGGTGGGCTAGGCTGCTGAATGAAGCCTTGTGTCTCTGCTTTCCACTCGTGTTAATGTTGCTGCTCCAGAAGACTAATTAATATGATGGATGTTTGTGACCAAGAGGCACAATATCTGAAAGCAGCAATTGGGATTTTGGGAAACTGAGAAAATAGGAAACAAATCTTGAAATAAATCACTGATTTATAATAAAATGTGTAGCATACAGGGCTGGTGTCACACTTTACTCCAGTGAATATTCTAGGCTGGAAAAACGACATTTCTAGCTTAACAGAATAGTTCACCCAAGAATGAAAATATGCCAAAATGTGAAAATGTGTACGTTTACTCATTCTCAGGCTATCCAAGATGTAGATGAGTTTGTTTCTACGGATTTGGACAAATTTAGCATTACATCACTTGCTCACCAATGGATCCACTGCAGTGAATGGGTGCCGTCAAAATGAGAGTTCAAACAGCTGATAAATCACAATAGCCTAAGTAGTCCACAGACTCAAGTCCAAGTGAAAAGCTAATATGTATAGGTGTAAATAAAGTACAAAGATGTACCTTTTAGCTTTTGCAATTTCATTTTGTGAAATTGCAAAAGCTAAAAGGTACATCTTTATACTTTGATTCTGTCTTTTTGAATAATGCAATGCTGTATTGGTTTGATTCAAACACCTTATTCAAAACCCAATTAAATTAGGTTTTGAATCAAACCAATACAGCATTGCATTATTCAAAAAGGAAAATGACATCATGTAAATAGCTATATTAGCAAAAAGGCCGTCTTTGTTCCGTCCGATGATGTGGCTATTATGGCTCAAAACGGATCAAGAGGACCGTTGACATAAATATCGTCAGGATTTGCGCATGTTAGCCACAAAAGTTTCGGAGGCTCTGTGTATAGCCAAATTACATCATGCGTGGAAATTTTATGTGCGCCTTCACTCCACCTCTCATTCCCTAGCCCCCCTTTCAGCTCCTGTTCAGTTAAAGTATTTCCCCTGTGAGCAGAGTTTCTTTCTGCTTCTCAATCTTCTGCCAGAAGCGCCTCTGAACTTTTCTGCACACGCGACACTTTTACAACGGGTTTGGATTGAGAGACGCGCGTGCCATCAGAGAGCTGGAAAGCATCTGCAATCAAGGAATATAAGAGTTTCAGAGGGACACCGCATTACACAGGTGATGTACAGTTTGGCTTTATGTTGTAGTTTCGCTGGCTGTACAGGTGAGCACTGTCACAGCATCTCTGACTTAATAACATGAATCCAAATTTAATTGTTAAAGTAATGTGAGATTACAAGCTGAAAGTTGTGAATCTTCAGTCATTCTTTAACACTGTGCTGATATCAAACACTAAAATGTCTGACAGAGTGACAGTAAAGTGAATCAGATTTGATCATTTGGAAATTTGAGCATTTGGAGCATTAATATAGCAATTTTTGCTGATTGTGGTTGCAGGATGTTAATATAAATCGGAATAATCATAATAAATTTGAAAAATTACCGTTATGTTTTCAGTCATGACTGAAGGTGGTTTAGTAATAGGACTTGTGTCAGATAGGCTTAATTGAGTTGAATTGAAGTTAATTTTGCTGCTCTGCCATATCATATAGTTATATGTGATCACAGAGAGACACAATTTATATTTTAATGTCTTGTTAAGATGCTGATGTTATTCTATGCAACCTGCCTGACCTAAAGTGACAAATAACTTGTCAATACACATAACTCTCAGAAAAACTGTCACTAGGTACTCTTTAAAAAGGTACTAATATCATTTGATGGTAAATAAGGCACATATATGTACCTTTCAGCTTTTGTAGGGTACGGTCCCAGTGATAGCTTTGTACCTTTTCTTTTCCTGAGAGAGTTTTTGTGCCTACAGGGCTGCCCACTTAAACGTTTTTCTTTCGGATGCTGTGATGCCTTAAAGTATCTGCTGAAGGTAATATTGCAGATGAAACTTTCTGTCTTAAGCCCTTTTCAACGTTGGCCGAAAGATGCTGTTTCATGTACATTCTGTAATGTTGCTGTAAAATGGTTTTATGATATTATCGTCAATGAAATGCATCAAAATGTACTTGTTTCATCCCATTGTATTGTTTGTGCCGTGTTCACAAACTGTACGTGATCAGGCGTATAGAAATAATGCACACTGTAGTGACATCTTGGTTTGTTTATGTCACATACCGTATACTTAAGCAGGGTTAACTGACAAATCAGAGCATTTTTCCAAGGGGGTTAATATATATTTTATTTACTTTACAAACTAGGTTATTATGTTGGACTTATAATGGCAAGACCCTAAACTACAGTTTTGTTGTTGACCCTTTGACATCCACATGGTGGCACATGTTGTCTAAGAATTGCTTAAAAGTAATTTTAGCATATTTCTGTCTGTGGGGATTATACTGAGATTAACTGTTGCAACATTAAATGATTCTGTCCTTTAACTCACACTATCTCTGACTTACAGTACACTCATTATAGGAATAATGTTGTTTTTTAATCCCTGTTTTATGTGCCTGTTAGTTGAGTTTGACAGGAACACACCCAGCTTTTAATGTTTCACATTTGAGCAATGATTAATATTTTCATCAGTCTTTTATCTTTCTATGACCTTCTAAATTTTGAATTATTTCCATTTAAACTTTAACTGGGACAAACCCTGGACTTTAAGAAGGACTTAAAAGGAAAAAAATTAAGACCAACACATAAGCCATTAAGCCCTTTTCCCATGAAACCAACTTTGGCAACTGATTTTCTCTTATCTGTCTTTTTCCTTTGTGCATTCTCTAAACACAGTCCAGAGCACTTTAACAAAAACACTGCACACATTTTCCAAATAGCTTAATTGTTTTTCTGTGCTTTTTATAAAATGACATAATACTTCTAAATAGATTTAAGGTCATTTGTTTTGCTATAGTAATTTGAGAGACCTCATACATTAAAAATGGTCTGTTGGTTACAGAGTGTATGCATGTATTCTCACTTTCTCAGGGTTTTTTTTTATGTTGTTTGCTTTACAAGATTAGATTTGGATTGGACGTAGAAGGAGAGGTGGGTGAGGACAAACTCAATATGGAATAGTGTATAAAAAGCTCTAGTTTAACTAGCTATGAATAAGTGGCTCTCTGCTCTAGCAGTATGTGTAGATAAGTCTATGTATAGGAAGCACTGTTGAATGCTTTGCAGCAAGTCAAATAAATATAGCGTCACCCCTAAAAGCGAGCCAACACTGGCAAAGATTTATAAATGTTGTATGTTTGTTAAGTAAGGGCAAACCTTTTAAATTCTTTTCCCCAAAACTCTGTGAACTAGAAGAACAGCATATCTCTCTCTATCCATGCATGGCAGACATTCAGTAATTAACGGTAAGTTAATTCCCAAACCACCCTGGTACAGATACGACCAGCTTGTATTGGCATGAGAACTGTACTGTTGCTGTGGTAATTTTGGGAACTGAAAATTACATGTTGGTTTTCTCTCTCAAAAACCTCTTATTTTACCAACCCTTTGTTATGAACTTGGAAAACCACTTTTGGTCCATCTGATATGCTGTCAGAATAAAATCTTTTGAGCAAAGCACAATATATAAGTTGCCTTCTCATGGATAATAAAAACTGAGAATATCACAGTTGTTGCTGAATATATGTGCAAATATGATGGTCATAACATTCTTTTAAACCTGTAGGTGAACGATGCTGTCCTTGCTTTTGCTGAGTATGTGTTTCTGGGTCTTCTCGGCCACAGCGTCTTTCGATTACGCTTACATTGGTGCGTATTCACTGTGCAAATTACATATTGAAATTGTTAGTCATCTTGAAAACCTCATTAACCTGTATATATCACAGAGCCTGAAAGCACACTGAGCGTCAGCATACCCAATGAGCTTCCTCTCCGGCCTCTGATGGGTGACACATTAGTTCTGCCCTGCTACTTCCAGGACAACACAGTCAATGACCCTGGTGCCCCCACCATTGCCCCTTTGTCTCACCGGATCAAATGGAGTCTGGTTACCAAAGAAAAGACCACAAACATCTTAGTGGCATCTGAAGGAGTAGTAAGCATCGACAAAAGATATATGGATAGGATCACCATGGTTGGATACCCCATGACACCCACAGACGCCTCCATTAAGATCACTGAGCTCCATTCCAATGACTCGGGAGTGTACCGCTGTGAGGTCATGCATGGGATAGAGGACGGTTATGATATTGTTGACGTTCAAGTTCAAGGTACCATTTGTGTGACAATCCTTAAAGAAAATATTACTTTATGACTATATGTGTGTGCTTTTTTCTCTCAGAAATGTGACATAGATGTACTTGTATTTTGTACAGGTATTGTTTTCCACTATCGTGCAATCACCACACGATATACCCTTACCTTTGAGAAGGCCAAGGCAGCCTGTATTCAAAACAGTGCAGTGATTGCTACTCCAGAGCAACTCCAAGCAGCTTATGATGAGGGTTTCCACCAGTGTGATGCTGGCTGGCTTGCAGATCAGACCGTCAGGTCAGTTACCTTCAATGTAAAAAAAAATGCTGTTAAATTTATGGTAAAATTGGCAGCTGTGGTGTCCAGAAACTCACATATAAACATACACTGAAAAAGTTTCAGGTGTTACTGGATGGCATATTAGTGGATGTATATTTTACAACTTCTGCATATCACTTAATGGTGTATTGTGAATATATCAGTCTACTTGAAAACCTTAAAATGTACAGTTAATAACAGAGGTAGTTCAATAAAAAGCCACATGATGAATAAGAGTTCATTGTAAGCGGCCTGTCCGTAAAACATGGCCAATGCATGTATGTAAATGATGCACAGGACAACCACATGACTAAAATAAACATTTACTAGAAAACAGAAAATATAACAGCACACCCTAAAGGCCCGTTCACACCAAGAAGGATAACTATAAAGACTATAAGAAAACTATATTAGCGTCCACACCAGCGGACAATATCGTCTGTTTACTTGAGCGCAATTTGTCTGCCGCTTTCAATTCTCAAGCTTGTTATAGCAGAATTGATTCTGATTGGCTGTCAATGTTTTATCGTTCATCAGCTTGAATAAAACATACTGAAAGTGATTCCAACAATATCATTTCTCTGTGTCTTTATCGTTATAGCTGTGGTGTGGACTCGGCTATTCTTTGATATTGATAACGATTTTTAGAACTATATCTTTATCGTTATCTTATCGGTGTGAAAAGGCCTTAATTTTACAAAATCAACAAAAATAAGAAGAAACCATTTTCAGTTTTTCACCATAGTATAGTAGGTAACTTACAGTAACCAATTAACCAGTTCCCCCCAATTTTGGCATGGGGACATAAATGACATACCCAAAATAAAAAGGTTGCTGCTCATAAGTCTTTCTGACTAGATACATAATCAACATATGTTCACAAAGCTGACACTTGAAAGTTAAGAATTACTCACTGTTATGAATATGAAGATATAGAATCTCAAACATAAAAACAAAAATAAAAATATTATACTGTATTTTTTAAATGTATAAAAAATGATGTGAATGTGGTACACAATCTTTGCGTGTTAAGAGTTTAACGAGTTTACTGTAGCTTTTTTCCAAAAACATTACAAAAAAATTGTAAGGTATATATAGTTAATGTTCTATAGTTTTGTTTGTACATGTGATGGAAGTATTGTTATTTGTTATGGAATAAAGGTACCCTATTCATGATCCTCGTGAGGCTTGTTATGGAGACAAGTACGAATTTCCAGGAGTGAGGACATATGGAGTAAGAGATGTGAATGAGACGTATGACGTGTACTGCTTTGCTGAGAAAATGACAGGTACTTGTTTGAGATGGCAGAGAACTAAATGCCTTCTTTGAAGAACATCGCTAAAAAACGTTCCATTTCATCTCACAGGAAAAGTGTTCCACACTACTTCCCCTAACAAATTCACTTTTGAGGAGGCAGAAGCTGAGTGTGCAAAGCTGGGTGCCAAGTTGGCCACCACAGGACAGCTGTACCTGGCATGGAAGGGTGGTATGGATGTTTGTAATGCAGGCTGGCTGTCAGACCGGAGCGTTCGCTACCCCATCAACATCGCCCGACCGCAGTGTGGAGGTGGCCTGCTGGGAGTGCGCACCATCTATCGGTTTCCCAATCAGACTGGCTACCCTCTCTCAGACTCCCGCTATGATGCATTTTGCTACTCTGGTACAAAATTCTCTATTATTTAGCTATTCCTTCTTTATCATTTATGATTGTTTATCCACATACATATATGTTATTTGATTGTTTTATCCTTGTTGATCCACAATAATGTGTGTTTAATAGCTGTGCTAATTGATTAGGTACCGACAGGTGTATATTGTTCATATATTTTCATTTAGAAACGGGTGAAGAAGGTTCTGGCTTATTGCCATTCGACATAGAGACAACCACAGAAGCCGGCAGTGGTGTCCTGAGCGTGGACACAATCACAGAAAGCCCCCAGGTCTTTTTAAAGCCCACCTCCACAGAAAGTGAACTACAGGGAGAAGTTGTAACATACAAGCCACCAGTGACCACTAGTGTCGAGTTCCCATATACTGCACTAAATATTTCCCAGTTGCCCCTTTCACCACCCCCCAGCTCTTTGGACACTGTGGAAGGGGTTACTGATAGGACTGATCTTGCCTCTGGTTTATCCCATTTGAATGAAACCAAAGCTATCATGTCCGCCACAGGTATGTATCAATATGAGAACTATACAGTAAAAATGAATGTGAAGCATTATTTTGTTGTTCTCTGTGATTTGACATACGTATGTATTGACTGCAAAACACCATCATTTACGGTTAATATTAATTCTATATGTATTAATTCTTATTTATGCTTGTTTACCACCTTATGTATCTCATTCACGGTGGCTTCAGTTCACCTTATAGTATTTGCATAATCAAATTTATCATGACAACAACACACACAAAGACCAATGAAGTTTATAAGGGTTAAACTGTTCCTGTTCCTCTTCCAAGATAAATCATGAAAATGCATGATTTTACTGTTATATATTGTCATCAGTGTCAACGTATTTATATCGCAACCACAGTGAACAAATGTCTAGACGCTGAATTAGACTGAATGCAAATTAGTATATTAAACTGGAGTAACAGCTTACTCTAAAACATATTGAAATATCAAAGTAATGTATTACAAACTAGATTTTTTTAATTTCTGAAGACAATTTATATAGCATGTAAGAATCTTGCACTTGATTAAATTTTTTTATTATAAAAAGACAATTAAGTGTTTCAGTTTTACAAACCTATGTAACCTATGTATAAATCTGTTGACACCCTTTGTTATAAATTCTCTCGGCAGGGCTTGTCTTCCATTATCGTGCAAGCTCCGGTCGTTATGCTTTTGACTTTGTCGAGGCTCAACTGGCATGTCAGAGCATCGGTGCAGTCATTGCCAGTGCCCAGCAACTGCAGGCAGCCTATGAGTCTGGTTACCATCAATGCGATGCTGGCTGGCTGTTAGATCAGACTGTCAGGTATGATTCATTGCACAATTGTAACATTATGGTGAACTGTTCAATTTTCTTTAAATTGTTTGTGTGTCTATTTTTATTTCTATTTTATAAATTGTAATGTTTTCATTATATATTTACCATATATAAACTTATAAGTCTAAAGCAAAATATTTGTGGCAGGTATCTGCCTCATAATGCAAGTATATACAGTATGTTTACAAATGAATGAAAATGATGGTTATGCAGGTATCCCATTGTGTCTCCACGTGAGAAATGCTCTGGTGATTTGGAGCATGTTCCTGGTGTGAGGTCTTATGGACTGCGTTCTGCCGACGAACGCTATGATGTGTACTGCTATGTGGACAAATTACGGGGTAAGTGACTCTACATAAATATATAAAAACTGTTGTGTGGACAAAGGGTAGGTAAATAAATTTAAATTACTTCCATTTTAAATTTCTGAGAGTAAAGCAAAACAAAACAAAAATTTGAAAAGCTGGATTCTCTCATGGGAAAAAAATAACTCCGAATCACTCTGTGTGTTCACATTTTCAGGGGAAGTTTTCCATGCAAGTTCATTCGAGGGATTCAGTTATGGTGAGGCAGTGGCTTACTGCCAGGGAAAGAATGCTTCCCTGGCCTCCACAGGAGACCTGTATGCCGCTTGGAAGCAGGGCTTTGATAAGTGCCGTGCTGGCTGGTTTCTTGACCGCAGTGTACGTTATTCCATCAATAACCCGCGACAGCAGTGTGGTGGAGGGAAGGCTGGAGTTCACACAGTTTACAAGTTTCCTAACCAAACTGGCTCTCCTGACCTACACTCCAAATTTGATGCATACTGCATCAAGGGTAAATACATCTACAGTCTAGTTATATACAGGTCATAAATTGTAGATTCTTTTAAATTCAAAACATTAAGTCTGTTGAGTGTTTATACAACATACATTATTCTTTGAACATTTGTCTTTTTTTATACATATAGTGGATCTGGATCTGTCTCTGAATGAAAGTGAAACAAATATGACAGTGACAGAGGAAAAGATAGTGAGCGTGACATCCCTCCCTGCTCTTCTCCAACCTGGTAATATACTGTAGCTCAGGATACATATACGAGTCAGTGACAATAATGATAAAAAAATGCATAAATCATACATCTGAATAATTATTTTAAAAATGCTCAAATATATTTTGTAATATATATTTAATATATATTACAGTAATTCATAAATATTATTAGGTTTTGAGGAATCACAGTCCGTGACATTTTACAACTTGAATTAGCATTGTCTTACCATAAGAAGTGAAATAATAGTCAAACTGTCTGATCAATAAACTCTTATTGACCTTTGATGAGGGTCTGCAAAGGTCCTCTCATTTCCTGATTAATCACATTTTCGGCATGTTTTTTCATCTCTGTTTTTTGACTCCACCCACCCCTTCAAATTAAAAAAATAATCAGAAATAATTAAAAACCTGAGTGAAAATGTGTATTTAAAAGGATAGATCACCCAACAATGAAAATTTTGTTATCATTTACTCTCATCTGGTACCCTCATCTGATTCCACACCTGTATGACTTTCTTTCTTCTGAGAAACACAAAAGAAGATATTTTGAAGAATGTTGGTAACCATGATTGACTTCCATTTTATGGACCAACACCAATACATTTATCAAAATATATTGTTTTATTTTGCACAGAGGAAATAAAATCATAAAGGTTTATAACAACATGAGGGTGAGTAAATGATGTCAGAATTTTCATTTTTGAAATGGAACTATCCCATGTATTTTTAATGTATTTTAATGCATGATGTGTGTTAATTTTGGTGCAGTACCTTAGATTCTGTGTGTATCTGTGTTTCTTCAGAAGCAGCTACTCCTACTACTATTCCTGTGGAACCCTCTGGATCTGGCTCATCTGGGGCCAATGTCACTGATGATCAGTTGAGCAGTGGGAGCGGGGATCAGCCGAGTGGGTCACCTGCTTCAAGTGGAGACTCTTCTGGGGCTAGCGGCACCGATGATCTGTTAAGCAGTGGAAGCGGGGATCAGCCGAGTGGGTTACCTGTTTCAAGTGGGGACTCTTCTGGGGCCAGTGGCACTGACAGTCTGTCGGGCAGTGGAAGTGGGGACCAACTGAGTGGGTCATTTGTATCGAGTGGAGACTCTTCTGGAATCAGCGGCACTGATGATCTGTTGAGCAGTGGAAGCGGGGATCAGCCAAGTGGGTCATTTGTGTCAAGTGGAGACTCTTATGGGGTCAGTGGCACAGGCAGTCTGTTGGACAGTGGGAGTGGGGATCAGCCGAGTGGGTCATTTGTGTCAAGTGGAGACTCCTCTGGGGCCAGTTGGAGTGGTGATCTGCCAAGCGGGTCTGGAGGTTCTTCAGGATCTGGCAGCGGCTTAGATATCCTAGTGACCTTTTCAGGAAGTGACTCCTTTTTTTCAGGAGTTGGATCAGCTTCAGGAAGACCCGAAGAGGCTGGGAAGGCAGGCACAGAGATCCTCACCTTTCCCTTTGGCCAGGGTTCAGGTCTCTTCGGATTGGACACCTCTGGATCAGGATCAGGAAGTGGGTCAGGGTATAGCTCTGAAGAGAGTGGATCTACCTCAGACTTTTCCAGCAGCTCAGGAGAAAGCGACGAGAGTGGAGACCTTTCTGGCATCTCTTCAGGATCAGGATCTAGTGAGGAGTCCTCAGGATTCAGCGGTTTCCCATCAGGAATTTTTCCCTCTGGAGGATCCAGTGGCATTTCATTCATTGATGGCAGTGGTGACATCATGGTGGATAGCCCTTGGGTGAAGGTATCCACTGCTCCACGTTTAACAGAACAAGAGCTGGGTGGAAGCCATGTGGATTTCAGCGGATCAGGACAAATCTCAGGGTCTGGGATGAGCATTGATGTCTCTGGGATGAGCGGTGATATCTCTGGGATGAGTGGTGATATCTCTGGGATGAGTGGTGATATATCTGAAGTTAGCGGTGTCCACAGTGGCTCTGGGAGTGGTTTAGAGTTTTCTGGTCTGACATTTTTGGGGTCGGGCTTCATTGATCTCACAGAAAAACCTCGTGAGCAGGAAGCTTCTGGACTTTTGCTCTTTGGGTCTGGTGACGGAAGTAGATTTACATCTGGAGGCTATGCCATTGAATCAGGGGAAAGATCAGGGGAATCAGCTAGCGGTGATATCATCTTCTTCTCCAATAATGGCATGGTGGAAATGTCCAACAAGCCTTTCCAAGGCATGGAACTAGGAAGGGGGGAGGTGGAGTACAGCGGCACCCTCCGGTTGTCCTCAGGGAGTGGAGACGACCAAAGTGCCTTTGCTAGTGGACAAGAACATGAATGGATCCCAGTTGCAGAAGATACGCCAGCAATGAACTCCAGTGATGCTCCCTCAGATGTAATATCTGCTCAAGGGCCATCTGGCCTGTACAGTGATGCTGCAGGACATTTGTTGCCTCCATTGTCAGAACCAGAGGGAATCACGAGTAAACTTGACACTGTTACTTCTGTAACTTTGTCTTCTACCACAGAACCTACTTCTTTACAGAGCCCTTCTGTCATGGAAGGGCTTGTTGCAAATGGTGAGATTCCTTTTGTGTAAAATTTGTTAAAATATAGAACAGAGATACGTGACTTATCAGTTCCTTATACGTTACTGGCCAGTATTAATGATTTTTTTTTAATGTGTCGTCTATACAGTTTTTATATTGCTTATTTATTGTTATCATCCATAGCGTGAAAATAATTGCTGACTCATTGGTGGATCATAAATATAGAAATCTATTTCTTCTCACCTCTTGAGGAAAAAAACTGCTCCTTTTTATTGTTTTTTTTTCATCATGTGTTGCTCTCTTTCTTTCTCAAAAACCATAATAGCTTCTCTTAACCCATGTGAACCAAACCCTTGTGGAGCTGGGGTGTGTTCGGTGAAGGATGGGGTGGGCATTTGTCACTGCCCTCCTGGACTGCATGGTGAAGAGTGCCAGTTTGGTGAGTAAGACTGAGTTGACTAAGTTATTGGATCAGTCACGTAAATTATGGTTACTTTTTAAAATGTTGTATTCTGAATATTGGACATTTTGATAAACATTCTTACTATGAATAGCCATCCTGTTTGTTTTTAACAGCCGTTGTTGCTTTTTTAGGCTCATATTTGGGTTCAAATGAATCAAATGTTTGTCTCTAAGTGTCTCACTGTTTTGCATTTTATTTGTGAATAACTTCTGTTCAGTTTTCTCTTGCCTGATTAATGTCCTCACAGTTCATTTTACAGGTTATGTGGCATGTGTGTGTGGTTAAGTACTTATCAGCTTGTGTCCAGATGTCTTTTCAGTGACTGTTCACCTGTGTTGTTTTTGTTCAGCTGTGCCTTTGCTGCAGTCTGGTTTAATCAGCACGCCTGCTAACACCTGGTACATGCTCATACTTCTCGTCCATCTTCAAATGAATCTGAACTCTAAAATTCTGCTTCTGTTTCTGGGGCTGTAAGAGTGCTGATCTGCTCACCTCATGATGAGAGGCTAATAACTGATCCCAGGTCAGCGCTCTTACAGCAACTGCAACTGACTCTGATCTCTCCTTCAATTTACCACAATTTACTGAGTGTCTCTTCTCAGCTTATCAAAATATTGATGGTATAATTATGCAAGAGATTCGTTTAGAAGCAGCTCCAAGAGTTCTGATTCAATGGTGCTCTCTGCTAAGCTTGGCCTTCCTCAGGGCATCTTCATAGTAGTCAGCTTTAATCGCTAACCATTTATTTGCAGAGGTTGATGTTTGCCATTCAAACCCTTGCGCCAATGGAGCCACCTGTGTGGAGGTGGAGGACACTTTCAAATGCTTATGTCTGCCCACCTACGAAGGAGACCGCTGTGAGATTGGTATGAGGCTGCTTCAGCTAATTCTACTAACGGTCTTTCAAAAACAACTTTAAGGTGACACACAGCTCTAGATGTTGCTGCAGTGGAATGAAAGTCCCTGGAAACAGGGCATATTTGTGTGTTGAGTAGGGATTGGTGAGGGGTTTTTTGTGTGTGAGAGAGAGTTTTGCCTGTCCATTTATGGAAATCTGTTGCAGTTAAACATCAGCGTCATTCAGGATGCAATGATGCATTTGCAGGTACTGTAAAAATATAGCAAGAAGAAACTATAACCATTTGGTAACTTAGACAGGAAGGGTCTGAGTTAAACAGAAAGTGTCCAGTTCATATTTTCCATCCGAGCAGCGACTAGAAATATCTCATTTGTTCATTTTCTGCTGGATATTTCTCTTGGCATAATATGTGGAATTTAATCGTCGGTCTTCTGGCATACTTTTACACGATTGTGGAAAATCACTTTATCTGATAAGCTGATATTATGTCACATTAAAGGCATTTGTCGCTTACTTAAAACACTGGTTTTAAACACTGAAAGATAAAGTGACTTTATCCGATCCCTCAGCACATTCCATCATACATTTGTAATTTGTTTCTTATTTGCCTGTATAGCAAGTATGAAAGGGATAGCTCACCCAAAGATGAAAATTCTATCATTATTTACTCACCCTCATAAGATTTTCGTTCATCTTCTAAACAAATGAAATGTATGTATGTTAATGAAACCTGAGAGATCTCTGTGCCTCAGCTGGAAGTCCATTCCACTGACTCCACAAAATGCGCGAGAATCAATGAGGCTTGGTTTCATCGGTTGAGCTTCTGTTGACCTTATTTGATGAGCTTTATGGATGTGAATGAATTAAAAATATCTTTGTGTTTGCATATGGGTTTGGATCATGAGGATGAATAAAGAGCGACAAAATTTTCATTTTGGGTGAACTAACCTTTTAAGCCTATGTCAAGGGATACACATCTTGCGATAGTGGTCTAAGAGGATATCTGGTGAAACAGTGGTAAATATGCCATGTGATATTGCTGCAGATGTGCACAGCTGTGAGAAGGACTGGACTAAGTTTCAGGGCAACTGTTACTTGCATTTCTCGGAGAGAGAGACCTGGCTGGATGCTGAGCAGCGCTGTCGAGACTTAAACGCTCACCTGGTGAGCATTATCACTCCAGAGGAGCAGGCCTTCATCAACTGTGAGTGTGTGTCTGTGTGTTTAAGCTCCTAAGTATCTGTGTTGTTTTTCTGATTACAAACAATCACCCTCTTGAAACAGCATACGCACAAGACTATCAGTGGATTGGACTGAACGATAAAACGGTGGAAAATGACTTCCGCTGGTCAGATGGGACTCCGCTGGTAAGCCTGACTCTTGCTGAGAAGCTGTATTTCTAATAATAGAGCTGTTTGATTGAGATACAGTATAATGCTTGATTTTTCTCTTCCTTTCCTTAGCAATATGAGAACTGGAGGCCTAACCAGCCCGACAATTATTTTAACTCTGGTGAAGACTGTGTTGTAATGATCTGGCATGAAAATGGCCAATGGAATGATGTGCCCTGCAACTATCACTTACCTTTCACATGCAAAACAGGTCCAGGTATGCTCACCACCAAACACAAACAAATGGCATCACTAGTGATTCAGTTTCAATTTGACTTCCTCTTCTTTCAGTGACATGTGACCAACCTCCTAAAGTGGAGAATGCCAGGATGTTTGGCAACAAGAAAAATCGTTACCCGGTGAATTCTATAATCAGATACCAGTGCAGTGAAAACTTCACACAGCGCCACCTACCTGTTATCCGCTGCATGACAGATGGGCAGTGGGAGAAGCCTCAAGTGCAATGCATAGCCAGTAAGCTACTTAAGCATTACCAAAAACATGACCATTACCTTACCATTAAAAAGTTTGGGGTTGGTTAGTTTTTTAAATGTTTTTTTTTATTTTTTTATAAATATTATTAACATTTTAAATAACTTCTTTCTATTTTCATATATTTTAAAGTGTAATTTATTACTGTTATGGCAAAGCTGAATTTTCAGCAGCCATTACTGCATGATCCTACAGAAATCATGCTGATTTGGTGATCAAGAAACATTTCTTCTTATTTTCAGTGTTGTAAATGATTCTGTTGCTTACATTTTTTATAATTCTTTTTTTATAATAATACAAATGTCTTTACTGCCTATTTTGATCAATTTAATGTGTCATTGATGAATAAATGTATTTCTAAAAAAAAGTACTGATCCAAAATATTTTAAGGGCATAGTTCACCCAAAAATAAAAATTCTATCATTAATTACTCACCCTCATGTCGTTCCAAACCCGTAAGACCTTCGTTCATCTTCAGAACACAAATTAAGATTTTTTTTTTATGAAATCCAAGAGCTTTCTGACCCTGCATAGATAGCAAGGGTACTTTTTTTGCATGCAAAGAAAACAAAAATAATGAATTTATTCAACAATTCTTCTCACATGGACTATTTTAATGATGTCCTTACTAAGTTTCTGTGCCTTGATCGTGGTAGGACCCTTGCTGTCTATGCAGGGTCAGAAAGCTCTCAGATTTCATCAAAAATTTCTTAATTTGTGTTTTGAAGATGAACGAAAGTCTTAGGGGTTTGGAATGACACAAGGGTGATTAATTAATGACAGAATTTTCATTTTTGGGTGAACTATCCCTTTAAAAAATAAATCTATATGATGTCATATTTTAATCATAATAAGATTTAAAATAAGAATTCATTTCATCATCTTTGTGTGTTTTAAACATATATTCTACACATTATGTAAAAGGTACTGACATGATTTCTTTTGTTTTTGTATTTATAGAGGTCAAATCCGGACTGCAAAAAGAATCTTCTGGTCATCAGTCTCATAAATCTAATACAACAACATTGGAGAAACATCTCTAAGGAGATTTGAAGAGCTAGAGATTCATTTTTCAATCAGTACGAGTTTTATATTTATTTTCCAAGACACTGAATTATGAAGCATTTGTGATTAAAAAGTGTTATTTTCAAGATAAGTGCCCATCTAGTATATTGCTGCCCCCCTATACATTAGATGTCAGTTATTGGCCATCAGCCATGATGGAGTGATTCATCTCATCCCTGCAACAAAAGATCAGAGACCAAAAGATCAAAGACCAGCAGCATTCTTAAAGATGTCTGTAAATATTTGCAGGTTTTCCTTTTGGACCAGCAAGTGTTTTATGTTAAAAGGTACTGAGCGAAGAGCTGGATGTGCCCAGTTTTTCCTTTGTGAAGGATAGTGATACGTTTTTGTCTTTCTCTGCTAGTAAACCAAATTTTAGGTACATGCACAACATAAATGATGGGATGAAATGTGAAGTATTATTTTCATCTAGTTTGTGCAGAGGAGATGCAAACCTACAAAAAAAGTGTATAGCCATAAAAGACGTTTACAAAAAAATCTTATTTATTTCTAATACCTAACCAGACAGATTAAGAAAACAACTTGCACAAGGATGTCGTTAATTTGTTATGTCTGAGTTGGAAACTAATGTGAAATCAGATCTATTTATTTCTCACAGCATAACACATAGTACATCCATCTTTGACTGGGTGTGTCCATCTTTTTCCTCACAAAAGCCATATGTAATTAAAGGAATAGTTCACCCAAAAAAGAAAATTTGCTTAAAATTTACTCAGCCTCATGATGTAGGTGAGTTTATTTCTCCATTAGAACAGATTTGGACAAATTTACCATTACATCCTGGCTCACTGATGGATCCTGTGCAGTGAATGGGTGCCGTCAGAATGAGAGTCCAAACAGCTGATAAAAACCTCACAATAATCCAAAGGTATTCCACACAACTCCAGTCGATCAATTATCATCTTAAGGTTTTCATCAGCTGTTTGAACTCTCATTCTGACGGCACCCATGCACTGCAGAGCATCCATTGGCGAGCAGTGATAAAATGCTAAATTTCACCAAATCTGTTCCTATGAAGAAACAAACACATCTACATCTTCGATGACCTGAAAGTGTGCAAAATTTCATTAAGTGAACTATTCCTTTAAACAACATCAGACAGAAATGGCCAAATCCAGTTAGATTATGAATGTAAACCCAACAATGAAAATGTACTTGTTTGTTAGATGTTATCTGTCGCCCAAGACTGTGCAGGGCACAGTACTACATGGGGACAAGAATGACCCTGGATCAGCTAACAGCTTTTATTTTATAACAATAGTTCAGATAGAACTATTAATGACAAGTGCCTTGTGAATATTTTACATTTTGCCTGTTTCTGTGATGAGACTGCTTACTTAGTTCAAGAGGCTGTGCCTCTTTCATCCCAAAGGCAGCAGGAGCTCTCTTTTATACAGCATAGCTTTATTTTCATCTGATACAGCTGAAATGACGAATGCAGCATGAACTGCAGAAGATGCACAAACATTTCTTGAAAAGCATTTTTTTTCTCATGAATTGCAAGCGGTTTGATACTCTGTGGCATAGAAAACCTATCATTTATTTAATCGAGATGGATGAGTGACCAAAGTCAACAGTGAAAACATGGGAAAATATGAGACGATACTGTCGATGTGATAATCTGTTGTCTACTAGTAGGAGAATTTCAATTTATCCATGAATGTCTTCAGATGAACTTTGTTTTTGAATACCTGTATTACAGTAAATTCAACAACGTGCCATTAAAACATTCCATACATCATGTTTAATACAGGACTGATTTGTGTGTTGGCCGGGTAGTCTGTCATAGAGAGCAGAAATGAAGGGCTGAGTACTCAGAGAGGTTATTCACAATGTACAGGTATGTAATGGAAAGAAAATGGTTTTTACCTCACCAAACCCAGTCTAGAAATGTATTTTTAAACAGATGATAATGTTTGCCTAATTGGGTGGAGTGGAAGGAATGAACTTCCCATTTTAGGCTGTTTGTGATGCCCTAACCTGTTTCTCCCATGTCGCCTAGAGAACCTCGTTATAGAGTATGAAGTCTAAAGCCTTCTGCCATCTTCTGGTTGATCTGAAGCATGACATCCTCTCTGGTAGATTTGTGTTGTCTACAAATGGCAGAATAAAGCATTTACATTTGGAAAACAGCACTACACATTCAAATTTACAAATGATTTATTTGATGTGGATCAACTAAATATTAAATGTATTTAAAATCTTTTTTATAGTAATATTACTGTTTCTCAAAATATCTGCTGCTATAATATTATTTAATATTTAAAGATAAAACACAAATCTATTACTAGCCCAGGGACATGATATTCATGTGGCAGCATATCCAATGCTTTTGACCTAAAGAAGGAAATTTGAAGCTACAGATCTAAGAACCTCTCATTTCATCATGACATTTACTGAAGCCAGTTCTTTCAGGGGTTTTTTTTTAACGAGATTAGAAGACTAATTCCACATATTGAACTCTTTTGAACTCCACATATTGAATTTCTTCTTCAGTTTAAGTCACATGTAATGAAAAGCACAAATATTTATCACGTTTATTAATATTGTTAAAGACAATGTGTTTTACAAAAGATAAAAATACTGAATATTTGCACAATTGTACAATTCTATTTGAATTTGGTTGAAACAAATAAAATTGAGTTATAAAATATATAAACTGTAGTATAAAGTGTAGAGCAACTGCAGTGCAAACAGGTCAATTGATTTGAGCAGCTCTACCATGTTTATTTTAAACCTTTACAGTGAGAACTAAGAAATTTCCCTGGAGGATAATAGGGTTTTCAGTTCATTTCTAATTTACAGCACAGTTTCTGACAGACCCATATATCAAGATTATTTCTAAAAAAAAAAATATTGTAGACAGCTTTTGTGTGCTTACCCTCAAAAAAAGGAAAAGAAAAGTTGACCTTTTTCAATTTCAGATCAGTGCTGTACATGTGCTAGAAGGCAGAAAGGTTGAATCAAGGATAGATTTTACTCATCCTGGTCACCAAAGATGAGGAATAGCAGTAAAAGAGTTTGTGTATTTCATTGTCAATTAGGACATGCATTTTGAAATAAAAGAATGGTCAGTGGTTATGAGACTTACATTTTTAGTAAAAATTAGAATCAGTCTATTTTTTCCTTACAGGTTAACGGTTCTTCTGATTTTGTAATATTCTCTTGACACCCAGGAATGAAATTTCTCAAGTTGTTCCAAATCTGTATTAGTTTCTTTCAGCTGTTGAACACAAAAGAAGATATTTAGAAGAATGTTGGTAACCCAACTTTTGATGGTAGCCATTGACTTCCATAGTATGGAAACAAATATTATGAAAGTCTACTCTCAACTGTTTGGTTACCAACATTCTTCAAAGTATCTTTTTGGGTGAGATCAACTATCTCAACAACATCAAAATAGTAACAATGATACAATAAAATACAAAGCAATACAGATGAAGCTAATGTATACTGAAACAAAGCATCACCTACAACCAGCAGAAACACTTCAGATGAAACCAGTGCAGAGAGGGTCGGTGTGCAGCCTTCAGCACGTCCGCTAATCATCACAGCCCAGCAGCTCCATGCGTACAGTTATTCGTTCATGCCACTCCCAGGGCAGAAAACGCACAAATCGAGCAAAGAACGGAGGCTCAAACAAATTCTTTTTGTGTGTGTTGTTGTCTATGTTGCCTTGGAAAATCTGCAGGAAAAAAACATTTCAATTAGTCAGATGCTTTGAGGCCTTTGTTATATATACATAACTAAAGCTGAGTTAGTAGCTTGATAATTCTTTAATTTCCTCTGAGTATCCAGATCCCAATGTGTAGAGCTCAAAGTTCTTACAAAGAGATTTACTGTACCCAGTAAACAAAACCATGTGATGTTGCACCCTACACCCAAAATAAAAAAACACTGAGAAATTAACCATTCCCAGTGGGATTTTTTTTAAAGAAATTAATAATTTTATTCAGCAAGGATATATTAAGTTGTTCCTTGCACGTTGTAACAAAAATATAAATTTCAAATAATTACTATCCTTTTGAACCTTCTTTTCAACAAATAATCCGAAAAAAAAAAATGTATTACAGTTTAAACAAAACTATTTAAGCAGCACAGTTTTAAAAAATGTTTTCAAATGATAACAATCAGCACCAAATCAGCATTTTAGAATGATTTCTGAAGGATCACGTGATACTGAATACTGCTGAAAATTCAGCTTTGCCATCACAGGAATAAATTATACTTTAAAATGTACTGAAATATAAAACCGTTATTTTAAATTGCAATAATATTTCAGGAAATATTTTTACTGTTGTTATGTGCACCTTGGCAAACATAAGTGACTAGAAACATAAAACAACCTTACTGACCCCAAACTTTTGAACAGTAGTGTTTATTTAAAATAAAGATGTTTTCATTGCTGTAACCTTATCTGTTCTCGTTATTTGATCCTTCACGATGCTCCAAGATTGTCCATCATCGCTGTATGCAATCTTAAAGGCCGAAACAAACTGCACAACTCCAAAGTCTTTTGCTCCCTGAGTGATGATGCCTGTGATTCTTTTAGGTTTCTCCAAATCCAGCTGTGACATGAGAGAAAACGCAGTAAAACATAAGAGACAAACATCAGACTGCAGTCCACAATTAACAAAATAATTGATTTCAAAGCTAAAAAAAAAAATAGGTATGAGATGTGCAAATTACGGTACTAAGTTAGAGAGTTGTATTTAGATAGATCTATGCATGTCATGTTATGATGGTTTTATAGCGTAACTCAATTATTATGATTTCAAGGACTATTTCTGACAAAAATAAATTAGACAACGTCTCACAGCCTCACCTGGAGCCACTCTGAGCGGCTGTTGTTCGCTGCTGCCCAAGCGTTAGTCTTGCCTTGTTTGTCCAGGCGAGCGTAGAAGGGATACCAGGTAAAGGCATCTATACCCCAGGTGCGGAAGCTGCTAGATGCTGTAAGCTGCACATCAGAGATGAGACGGGATTTCATGCCCAGTGGATCGGTGCAACCAATTGTGCTGGAGTGCACTGTCATGTTAGGGAAAATGAGAGTGCTAAATAGCTAAGAATGAGTAAACAAACAAAAAAAAAAAAAAAGATAAATATAATAATTTATAGTTAATTCAACCGAAATTACCGTTAAGTTCACAGCCCACAAGTTCCATCCGGAGAGTACACGCTTTACGACACACCACAGGAATTATGCGAATATACTGGGCCACAATGGGAGGGTCAAACATGTTTGTCTTAGTTCCATCGTTATCTGTATTTCCCACAAACACCTGAAAAAAAATAAGAGTCATAAGGATAAACAATAGCTTTTAACACATCAGGAAGACTTTAAAGGGATGGTTCATCCAAAAATGAAAATTCTGTCATTAATTATTCACCCTCATTTAGTTCCAAGCCCATTGATGAAATCCGAGAGCTTTCTGACCCTGCATAGACAGCAATGCAACTACCTCATTCAAGGCCCAGAAAGGTAGTAAGGACATTGTTAAAATTGTCCATGTGACATCAGTGGTTCAACTTTAACTTTATGAAGCTACGAGAATACTTTTTGTGTGCAAAGAAAACAAAAATAACGACTTTATTCAACAATTTCTTCTCTTCCGTGTCAGTATTCGACGCATGTTCATGAGAGTACCACCAAAAAGTATTCTTGTAGCGTCATAATATTAAGGTTGAACAACTGATGTCACATGGACTATTTTAACAATATCCTTACTACCTTTCTGGACCTTGAACTTGTCAGTTGCGTTGCTGTCTATGCAGGGTCAGAAAGCTCTCGGATTTCATCAAAAATATTTTAATTTGTGTTCCGAAGGACTTGCGGATTTGGAACGTCATGAGGGTGACAGAATTTTCATTTTTAGGTGAACTATCCCTTTAACACAAAAGGAAGACAAGATTCGTAATGTTTCTTACTTTGTCTCTTCTCTGGCCATCTGCTCTGTACACTGTGTATGATTTGCCATCAAAGCTGGTTGCAACCTTGAAAGCCTTAACAAACTCAGCTGTCCCCATGCGGCTGGCTCCTTGTGTTATGATTCCAGTGAGGCGCATCTTCTTCTGCATGTTAATCTAAAATGAGAAAATCATGGACAAGAAGTGTGAACATCTTTTCAGATGTACACAAAAAGAAACTGAATCGCTTTGTCCTATTTTGTACCTCTTTTGCGTGATTTCTATGAGAATAAAAAATTTCACACCACAACTATAAAAATAACGGCACAGAGGAATGATAGGAATCACTTTCAGAACACTGATAACCAATCCAAGCCAGTGTTAAAGAGCTTGCGCATTTAAAGCGGCGGATGACATAACTGTAGCACACGCTTATAATAAACAGAACATTATCATCCTTGGTGTGGCTGTGGACGTTTGAAAAGTTATCTTTATTGTTATTGTTCTTGGTGTGAATGGGCCTTAAAAAATTATTTACTATGCAAGCACATGATGCATACAGGATGGCAATAAAACTGAGTGATCACTTTGAATAAAATCATAAAATTACAATAAAAACCTTTTTTTAAAATACTTTTTCTGGTATTGTGCACCAGAAATGGCCTTTAAAAAACATCCACACCACTAACATAGATGTTTGAAACATTTTAAACGCTTGCAGTCAACAGTTTCTTGTATGTTATGAGAAATTGTTTTACTTACATTTAAAGTATGTGGCACTTGAATGGATATGAATTTAGTGAATATGGATGCAACACTGCAGCCTCTATGGAGAATTATATATTTTATGTTTGATTTGTATTATCCTTTATCAAATATCAACCTGATTTTAAAATTTTCTTTACGTTAAAGTAAAATTTTTAATAAAACATTACTAACATAACAATCCTATTAGTTTCTCTTTCAGATCTGTGCATTTTTGTCATTATTAAAGTTCCAATTGTCACAATTTTCTTATAGTAAAAGAGGTCCATTTTATGCAAGAAATAAAAATAATAATAAAAAAGTGATTTCAGTAAATGGGCTGATTGGCAAACCTCAATCCAGGGGTTCTTGTCTTGGGGTGCGGAGCTCCAGGCATTGACAAGGCCCTGATTGTTGAGGCGTGCAAGCTCTGGTCCCCAGTGCTGCAGTCCTAGAATGCCAGAGTGTACAGAGGAAGCCGAGATCTGGGACTCTACGATTCCACCTTCCTCCATCCCCAACAGAGATGTACAACCTGCAGCACAATATAGTGTGAGCACCATTTAATAGGGCATTAAGTCTACATTATATTGTCTTGTCTGGGTTATTGCTACTTGGTTTATTATAGTCATTAAGCAGCTGTACTTCAGATACTTTGGATTTGTAACAAAACACTCAGAACTCGGGTTCAACCATAAGGTACACTAAAATGTATGTTATGGCATTCAAAACTGAAATTAAATACTGCCACCAGGAAATAACTGGCTGTATATAAAAACTCACGTAGCTGGCATTGCTTCCCAACGTATGGAGAAGTGCAGTGGCAGGTGTAGTCCCCATCCAGATCACGACACAGGCCTCCATTCTTACAAGGCTGGTTTGCACAGTCATTCACATCTGTGTAAGAACACCAAAAATAATACAGTAAGTATACAGTAATTTGGAAATGTTGTAATGGGACGCTTCTCTGCAGAGGAAGGGAGCTGTCATGTAACTGCAGCTGAAGTATGTATAATTATAAGTGTGGCGACTGAGGTGTGGGGTGGCACAATGCTCAGCCTGTGCACTCACACAGGTGACTGCAGGATCTCTAATTTTCCTCAAAGGGGACAAAGAGTTCTGTGTAGAGCACAGGGTGGGATGGGATGGTCTGCATTTCCAGTAAACTGCTGCAAACTGCAACTACAGCATGTTTACTGGAATTAAACACTTTACAGGATGTTTGTTTTTACAATTTTCTTAACATTAAAGTACATTTTAATAAAAATAATTAAAACTGGCTTATTGCAATTATTATAAAACTTCACTAGGGGGCAAACTTCTTCTCTCAGAAATATACGGTATTGATCAAATAAAATGTACGAGGAATATAATTTTTCACTGTTTACACGACCACTCAAAGATTTGGGGTTAGTCATTTTATTGAAGAAATTAATACATTTATTCAGCAATAATGCATTAAATTTATTAAAAGTGACAGTAAAGATATTCATAACGTGACACAATATGTATATTTCAAATAATTGCTGTTCTTTTGAACTTTCTACTCATCTAAGAATCGTGAAAATAGTACAGTATCACAGTTTCCACCAATATTAAATATTAAGCAGTTTTCAACATAACTGTTTTCAACATAATAGTAAGAAATGTTTCTTGAGCAGCAAATCAGCATATTAGAATGACTTCTGAAAGATCGTGTGTCACTGAAACCTGGAGTAATGGCTGCTGAAAATTCATTCTTTATCAACACAGGAATAAATTACATGATATAAAATGTCATATTAAAAAAAACAGTAATAGTATTGCACAATATTACTGCTTTTACAGTACTTTTGATTAATGCCAATAAACGTAGCCTTGGTAATCAGGAGACTTCTTTAAAAAAAAAAAAATCCCAAACATTTGAACATAGTATATACAGTGCCAATGAAAGTATTCCCACCCCTTCATTTCTTTCACATTTTGTTATGTTGCAGCCTTATGTTAAACTGCTTTGAATTACTTTTTTCCTACATCAATCTACACTCCATTCACCATAATGACAAAGCAAAAACAGAATTGTCACAACTTTGTAAAATGATTAAAAATAAAAAAAAACTGAAACAAGTACATTGCATAAGTATTCATACCCTTAACACAGTACTTAGCTGAAGCACCTTTACAGCCTCACGTCTTTCTGGGAATGATACGACAAGATTTGCTCATCAGCTATGATGAATTGAAAATAGCTATGATCACCCCTGTACTTAAAAGACCTGGCCTTGACAACTCAATTCTAAATAACTTCAGACCAATTTCTAATCTTCCTTTTTTATCTAAAGTGCTAGAAAAGGTGGTCACCAAACAATTACAGACTCACTTAGTCAAAAATAATCTGTATGAATCATTTCAGTCCGGATTTCGCCCTCTCCATAGCACAGAAACTGCTCTTCTAAGAGTAGTGAATGACCTCCTCCTCGCCTATGATTCAGGTGCCCTTAGCCTTCTGGTTCTTTTAGACCTGAGTGCAGCTTTTGATACTGTTTGCCATTCTGTACTGTTATCTCGTTTTGTCGGAGATCGGCATTACTGACACTGTCTTACAGTGGCTAGGTTCATAACTCTCAGACAGGCAACAGTTTATTAGCATTGATAAATCCAAATCTCATTCTGTCATTTTTTTTCGCTTGGAGTACCTCAAGGATCTGTCCTTGGTCCACTCCTATTCTTAATCTATATGCTTCCTCTGGGTCAGATCATCCGGCGCCATGGTCTAAATTTCCACAGTTATGCCAATGATACGCAAATCTATTTTACCGTACAGCCTAATTCTGTTTTCCCCCCATCTTTGTTTACATCTTGCTTACAAGATCTCAAAGTATGGATGGCCCAAAACTTCTTAAAGTTAAATACTGAAAAAACTGAATTTCTGTTAGTTGGCCCTAAGTCCCTTGTCTCCTCCCAACCTGACTACTCCATTAACACTGACGGAGTTATAGTCCATCCCTCTCCTACTATACACAATCTTGGTATAATGTTTGATTCTAGTCTACATTTTTAATCCCATATCAATCAGCTTGTCAAATCCTGTTTTTTTCACCTTCGTAATATTGTCCGTCTATGACCTTGTTTAAATTTCAAAGATGCTGAAACTGTTGTCCATGCGTTTATTACGTCGCGTTTGGATTATTGTAACTCCTTGTTTTATGGCCTGCCCAACAAAGTCCTGAATCGCTTGCAGCTAATCTAAAATTCAGCTGCTCGTGTTCTTACATTTACCAAAAAAATCAGCCCACATCACTCCGGTTTTACAGCAATTACATTGGCTCCCTGTCACCTATCGTATTCAGTTGATTCTTGTCTTAGTTTTCAAGGCCCATCATGGTTTATTAGTACCTTCCTACTTTTCTGCATTAATTCTCCCCTATGTCCCTGCCCGTACTTTGAGATCTAGCTCTGATAATTTGCTTGCAGTACCTAAATTCCGGGTACCTAGTGTGGGTGGTAGGGCTTTCTGCGTTTCTGTTGCCAAGTTCTGGTATAAACTACCACAAGGTCTCCGTGTTATCTCATCACTCCAGACCTTTAAAACTGCCCTCAAAACTTATTTACAATATGTTTTCTTAATTGACTGCTTGACTTAATTTTCTGCTTTATCTTTCTTTTGTAACTTATCTGTATATTGCATATTATTGCATCTATGTCTGCTGCTTGGTTGTTCATGTTGTATACTATTTGTGTATACACTTGTTTTTTTTTTGTTTTGTTTTTTCCCTGTGTTCTTGTTTCTATTTACCTTATGTAAAGCGTCCTTGGGTATTTGAAAGGTGCTATATAAATAAAACGTATTATTATTATTATTATAATTTGGCAATTATCTGCCATTTTTCTCCTCTCCTCTTCACCTCTCAAGCTCTGTCAGGTTGGTTGGGGGCAGACGCACATTTTCAGGTGTCTCCAGAAATATTTGATTGCATTCAAGCCCAGGCTCTGGCTGGGCCACTCAAGGACATTCACAGAGTTGTCTATAAGCCACTCTTGCTGTGTACTTAGGTTCATTGTCCTGTTAGAAGGTGAACCTTCTGCCCAGTCTGAGGTTCTGAATGCTCTGGACTGGGTTTTCATCAAGGGTATCTCTATATTTTGGTGCACTGAGCTTTTCTTCTACTCTGATGAGTCCCTCAGTCTTTGCCGCTGAAAAACAGCCCCACAGCATGAGGCTGCTACCAGCACACTTTACTTTTGGGATGGTACTCTGCAGGTGATGAGCAGAGCTGGTTTCCTTCAAACATGATGCTTGGAATTGAGGTTCGTCAGACCAGATAATCTTGTTTTTTTACAGTCTGAGGGTCCTTCAGGTGCTTTTTTGCAAATTCCAAGTGTGTTTTTAAGTGTGTCCTCACTGAGGAGAGGATTGAGTTTGGCCACACCGCCATAAAGCACAGATCGTTGGAGTGTTGCAGTGATGTTTGTCCTCCTGTAGGTTTCTCCTATCTCCACATATGATCATGGAGCTCAACTAGAGTGACCATCA
>JAFVLL020039222.1:0-11238 GCA_021397915.2 Tor tambroides | reverse complement strand
GTGTGTGAGTGCGTGTGCGTGTGTGAGTGCGTGAGTGTGTGAGAGTGTGTGTGAGTGAGCGTGAGTGAGTGTGTGTGCGTGAGAGTGTGTGTGTGTGTTACCAGCGCAGGTCCTGAGGTCAGGCATGAGCGCGTAACCTTCGCTGCAGCTGCATTCGTAGCTGCCCTCAGAGTTTGTACAGTGCGTATCGCAGCCGCCGTTCATGATGGTGCACTCGTCAATATCTGCAGCGACACAAAACGCTTTCTTACTGAATCTGCTCATGAAACACAGTGGATGAATTGATTTTGATTGGTTTAACGGAGGTTTCTTACCCACGCAGCCCTGTCTGTCAGGCGTCACCTGATATCCTGTGTCACAGGAGCACTGATAGGTGCCCACCATATTCACACACTGACCGTTCCTGCACAGGCTATCACTCAGCTGACACTCGTTCACGTCTGAGGGGAAATAAACATATAAATAATAAAAAGATCAGTCTGAAATAATAAAATTTTATTTCAAGAGTACTGTACAACAATATTTTTGCCAGTTTATCAAATTAAATTAAATTGTGTAGTTTTATAATATAGAAACTTTTATTATATTCTAATAATAATAATAATAATAATAAAATAAGTAAAGTTTAGAAAATGGTAATAAAATAAATAAGTGAATAAGTAGTAAAGAAAGAAAGAATGTGTGATATATATTCTTTCTTTCTTTATTTTAGTCATTTGTTTATGTATTTATTGTTTATCTATTGTTTGTTTGTAACTTCATCTTTTCGTGGTTGTCTCTGCTGTACCTTCACAGGCCGAGGCTTCAGCGCTCAGCTGGTGTCCTGGAGGACAGTCGCACTCGTAACTGCCCTCAGTGTTCAGACAGGTGCCGCCGCGGCACAGCAGCGGGTCGCGCTCGCACTCATCGATGTCTGCGGGACAGAGAGACACGCTGTGACACACAGGCTCTCAGAGGGGGAGCTAAACCTCACAGGATCCAGTCTCACCCATGCAGTTCTTCATCATCATGAAGCCGCTCTCGTAGCCGTCGAAGCACTCGCACTCGAAGCTGCCGGGCGTGTTGACGCAGATGCCGCTTCCGCAGAGGTCCGGAGAGATGGTGCACTCGTCGATATCTAGAGTTTCATTTCATTTCAGTTAGTGGCACCCACATGAATTGTCAATGCAACTAAATAATCATACCTCAAAGTCTAATGAGACAGCAGTGAAATGCTGTTGATTGAGTTTGATTTAGCGTTTGGTTTCTGACCTGTGCAGTTCCTCTCCTCCATGGTGAGGGCGAAACCGCTGTCGCAGCGGCATCTGAAGCTCCCGATGGTGTTTCGGCACGTCCCGTGAGTGCACAGGCCTTTGAAGACCTTACATTCGTTCACATCTACAGGGAAACACAGGCTCCTGAGCTCATTATTCAACAAACCCTGAAGGAAATACCAGAAATCTGACTTTCCGAGTCTGTGAGCGTTTCTGTAACCTAGTAATACTACAAAATTACAGAGATATATATATATATATATATATATAGTCAATTTATGTATAAATTCCTTTTTATTTAATTTCATAAGTTCAACATGAAAGTTTTAGGTAAAAATAATTATTTAACAATTATATTTTTATATAAAAAAAAATATATTTTTCATATATTTTAATTTCTACATTTAACATATACATTTAAATTTCTCAATTTGTATACAATTTATATTAAATTCATTTTCATTTAATTTCAGTAAAAGATTCATGTGAAATTTCAGATAACAAACTTATATTTATTTATTATAATTATATTTAAATAATTATAATTCTTTGTATATTTTGTCAATTTGTATATCATTTTTATTTATTAATTACATCTGTATTTAATTTAGTGAAAGTTTTAGGTAACATATTTATTTTTTTATTATTTTATAAATAATAAATTTTTGTTATCTTATATATTTTAATTTGTATTGTAATTTTTATTTAATTTAATACAAAGGATAATGTGAATGTTTTAGGTAACTAATAATTACTTTTAACTTTATTTATATTTAAAATATATTACATTTTATATATTTTTAAAATTATATTTTAGTATTATTTTTAGGGATAGTTTGGCATAGTCTTTATAATACAGTATATGTAACATAATGATATATAATATATCAATTTCATATCGAATTTTTAACTTATTTTTATTAATATATATATATTATTAATACAGTAGTCATCTTTTGAAGTGGATCAAAACCTTTCACCAAAGTTGTCCTAAAACCAAAACAACACCCGTTCTTGTCTTAGGACAACTTTGATAAACTTTTTTAATCCACTTCAAATGTTGACTACTGTATATTTTATTAATATCTCATATTAATATATGAGAAACTATTTTTATTAATATTTTATTATAATATAAATGTTATGTATTTTATTGTCCGTTTTCAAAAGTACTTAAATTAACAGATTTATAATATCAGCAATAATATCGGTATCAGCGATTAGGTTTTGAAAAAGTATCGGTATCAGACAGAGATTGAAAGCCGATAATTTTTTTTTCTAAAAAAATTCTAAAGTTTTGTTAACATTCTAGATGTATAATATCAGTCAATATCGGCTATCGACCAAAACAACATTATTATCGGTATCATATCGGTTGGAATTTTCTATATCCACTCATCTCTATGAATAAATGACAGATGGCTGTGACGCTGCACCTTTGTAGAAGGGTCGTCCGGTCAGGATGTCTCCTCGATTGGCGATTCCAGGTCCCCGCGGGCAGATGGTTTTGAATTCGGGTGTGTTTGGTTTGGGACAGGCCTCGCAGTCCACGCCCCACGCCGCTCCCACCGTACAGCAGCACATATCCACGCGATAGCGGCCCGGTAACGGCTCCACGCACTCGTCCTCGTCCCATTTCATGTAACATTGCTCACTTCGGATGTCTGCATGACACACAAACCACTGTAAATAACCGCTGTTTGGTTTGCACATGTTAGTTACAAAAAAAAAATTGGGTTTGTTTTGGATCAGTTGCCCCTTCTAAGTCATAAATCAAGTTGATAGTTTCTGTTTTTGGTTTAAAAGCATATTCATGTTGATGTATTATGCTGTCTGCAACCAATAAATCAACTAAAGCAATAAATCATTTGAGAAACGAATACGTTTTCGTACCAACACATGTTCGTCCGGCTCCGTCCAGCGTAAGTCCCTCCGGACACTCGCATCGGAAGGAGCCTTGCGTGTTCACACAGCGTCCGTTTGTGCACACACCAGGAAACACCTCACACTCGTTAATATCTAAAGACGCAGCAGAAACGGGATGAATCGTCATGCAATGCACTAGGTTAAAGCAGAAAAGGATTGTGGGTAACCCATACCTTCACACACAAGTCCCTTCATGCGTGCGAAACCTTTCGAACAGGCTGGATCTGTAGAAAATACAGGTCAAAAAACTTGTGAGATTCTGTTTGCTTTGTGCGTTTAAAGATTGCGTCTTTAAAGCAAACATTAGTTCATTTAGCGGGAAAAAAAGAATTCATTAATAAATTGCATTTTGGTTTAATTACATTTAAATTTGCAACTTTTATTTTCAAACATATTAAAACTTTCACATTAATATTTTAATAAATTAAATAAAAATTAATTTAATTAATATAAACAACATAAAAATGGACAATATATATATAAAATATCTAAAAAAAATTATAATTATTTAAATATAAATAAAATAACAAATATAAACATTTTTGTTACCCAAAAGTTTCACATTGAGATTTTTATTAAATTACATGAAAATGAATTGAACTAATATAAATTATATTAACAAAACATATATTTAAAAAACTTAATTTTTTTAATTATAAATAAAATGATAATAAATCAATTACATATGTAGCCAAACTAGCCTAGAATAAATCTCTCTCTTTTTTTTACATTTCCGTATATTTTCTGCAATTTTTATTTAAATAATACAAAAAAATTTCAGATTTTTTTTTTTCAATTATTAAAATGCAAAAAAAAAAAGATTTATTTCAAGGGTAGTTTGGTTAGATATTTTGATGATGATGATGATGATAATAATAAAAAAAATATTTATTTATTATAAATGTATTAATTATTTTTGTTTAATTTAATAAAAATATTAATGTGAAAGTTTTAGGTTTACTACATTTACTCTACATTTTTAACAGAAAATGCAAAAAAAAATTAATATATATGTACTTTTTGCATATGAACTAACCAATTTCACAGCGTTCACATGGGCTTCCCCAGGCCGCCCCCAGCGTAGAGCAGCACTCAGACTTCAGTGTGGCCCCATTTATATTTACCTCACAGCGGCCGTCCTGGATGTTTAGCCAGCAGGTTCCTTTCATGCTGTCTGTATGGAGCAAATACATGATAGAGAACCAAAAAAGCGTGACAATGACAAATGGACATTCTGACATTTGGAGCGGCTCCCCTGCGGAGAGTCATTGCATTTCTGCAGATATATAAAAACCAACTTGGATATCTAGCGGGATGGGATCGCAGTGGGCATTCATGCTGAAAGTACAAATGCGCGACCTATTGCCTTCATACTCCATTAATTTCAATCAAACGACGTTCAGTTTCAGACAAAGAATAAAAACCGCCTGGCTAGAAATGAATAAAAGTAGCAGAATGCTGTCAAGTTACCTCTAAAAACAAAATAAACCTTGACACGCACATCATTATGCTAATGTTGCGTAATAATTTAAACGTTTTTAAAAACAGTTAATAGCTACTAAACTATCATAAGAGATCCACCAATCCGAGAACTTGCTGTTACCATGGAAACACTTCTGTTAGCTTACAACGACTTTTCGTACTTACCTACGCAGATGGTGTTGGTGGAGTCCAGCTTGCTGCCGTGGGAACATTCGCAGTTGAAGGAACCGGCTATGTTGCGGCAAACACCGTTGATGCAGGGATTGGAGTCACATTCGTTGATGTCTGAACGAGAGGACGAAAGATACAATGTATATAATGTTATGTGAAAGTTTACGAAAAAACGGACGAATAAAAATAATCGTAAGGAAACCTTCGCAAGTCTCAGAATCAGGTTTGAAGGAGAATCCTTTGGGGCAAGAGCAAGTGTAACCTCCGGGCGTGTTTCTACACATGCCGTTGTCACACAACAACCGATTGACCAAACACTCGTTAATGTCTGAAAGATACGCAAAAAGTTAACGAAATTCATCAAACACAACTACTCACAACAACTACTCAAAGGTTTCTGAGCAAATGTTGTACAAAAAGTCTTTTGTATGTAAAACATAGTAGAAGCTAAGTTTTACTACATGATAGAAAAAGTTACGTAATAAAAAATTTAATGCAACATACCCACGCAATTCTTGCCGCTAGCGTCGGACTCGTAGCCGATGTTACAGATGCAACGGTAGCTCCCGCGCAGGTTCTCGCAGATCCCGTTTTGACAGATGTCTGGATCCAAAGCGCATTCGTTGATGTCTACAAAGAAACCGAATGCAGTCCGTTAGCATTTAGCATTCGTAAACGCGAATAGCATATTAGCGAAAACAGACTTACCCCGTCCGTCTGCGGTGATTCCAGGTCCACTGCTGCACACTGCCTGAAACTCAGCTGTGAACAAACAAACAACGTTAGCCACCTGCTAACACACAAGTCTAAGCTAATGTCAAAGTCAAAGTGTCAAATCAAATTTTTGGTTCCAAATTTGTATCAATTTCACAGCTAGTCCACTGTATGAAGAATTTTTGGGTATAATATGACACAGTTTACTTTATTTTGCTATCCTCACTTACATAAATCAACTATAGTGTCCTGCACCCACTAGTGTTAAAAAAAAAAAAAAAAAAAAAAAATTATATCTGGTGTCTGAATCATGTTTTGTTTGACTAAGTACACATACTTTTATTTAGTTATTTACTTATTTAAATAAACATACAATAAATAAATGAACAATAATAATAATAAGAGAGATCAGTTTGAAATAAAATGTAATTTCAAGAGTACTGTAAAACAATATTTTTGCCAGCTTATCAAATTAAGTAAAATTGTGTACTTCTATAATATAGAAATTTTTATTATATTCAAATAATAATGATAATAATAATGATAATTTGTTTATTATTTAGTGTCCTGCACCCACTAGTAAAAAAATATAAAAATTATATTTGGTGTCTGAATAATTTTTGGTTTGACTGTACATAATATTAAAAGTATCATTTGCGACTGGAGGTGTATCGTTGTGGTTTACCAGAGTTGAATGCTGGGCAGGGTTGGCAGGGCTCTCCGAAGCCGTGTTCTGGGTTTGCACAGCAGCATTCTGACTTTGTCACCGCCCCGGGGAACGGACGCGAACACGTCCCCATCTTTATTGCGCCGTAGCAGGTGGTGCGCATGTGGGTGTCCACGCAGACGCGGCCGTCCACGTCGATGGCTAGTCCTGGCGGGCACTCGCAGCGGAAAGAGCCCTCTGTGTTCACGCAGCGGCCGTTCATACAGATGCCTGAGGTCTGGCATTCGTCAATGTCTGTCAGAACAATACGAAGGAGGAAATACAGCAAACCGTTAGAGAAAAACACATCGATAATGAATAAAGAAGTCTTACATCATACATGCACCAATGATATAGAAATATACGCAAACGCAAATGAGATTAAAAAAAGTTGCGATGAGGGAACAGTAGGGCCATATGATTTCGGAATCGCGGAATCCAGTCATAAAAACGGAATTCACAGTTTAACGCGGAATGTCATGGAATTTGTCAAATTTTGAATAAATTAATCAAAAGTAGGTCATTACACTTAAATCAAATTGCTATATGGACTAGTAAATATTAAGCCTCAAAGGTCAATTTAAATATGAATCCTGCATGTTCTACGTGTCTCTGTTAATGAATGGCGCAGACGTGGTTTTGTTTACTACTTACACTGAAGCGAGTGATGCTTGCTGTGATTTCAGCTTCTAAATGAGGACATAAATACATGAACAACATCTCCAAAACTGCTCTGAGTCACTTTTTACCGTTCGATTTGAGTAAAACTAGCGTCATATCACATACACAGAACTGTAAAAGTATTCACGGCAACCCGTCAAAATAAAAGTCTGGTTTAATTTGAAGACATTGTGCCAGAAATATTACTATTTTTCAGTAGAATGCACATAGCCTACAACTATACTACTATTAAAATTGAAACAAACATTATTTTTTAAGAAACAATTACACAACATTTCTTCCATGTTTTAATTTTAATAGTAAATCCCCTTTGTTTGCCAAAAAATAAAGTTTGCTTAATTTTCAATAATTAAAAGATAAATGAAATTAATGTTTTATGCCTTCATTTGATAACCAGACAAATTTAAAAGACAGCACAGAATTTCTGAGGGGAAAAATTTCATAAGGCTATTTTAAGAAAAAATGGAATAAATTAGGTTGTTTTATGCATTCAAATAATTATACATGCTAAAACAGAATTTGGTAACAATAAAAAAAAATATGGTGAGAAAAAAATAAAACATTTCATAGGGCCCTAAACATGTAATTTTTGTTAAACTTTTGATGTGAAAATGTATAAGTTTCATGATTTTAAGTAATTAGACATGCTTTTTGATTTAATAAAATCTAATTTAACTATTAAAAAGGAGTTGAGAAAAATTTAAAATGGAAAAAAACAGAATCCAGAAAAATTTGAACGGAAAAAATGGAATTTGGAAAAAATAAAACGGATTTCATAAGGCCCTTGAACAGTTATCTGAAAATAACAACTTCAGATATAATAACTGTTTCTCGCGCAAAAACTATCGTATGATTTCAGAAGACTTGGAATATAGTGTATAGACCAATGTCTTGACTTATGTTTTAAGGCACCAGGTTGGATGTCAATGATGTCTAATATCACTGGTTCCTGCGTCTTGTGATTGTTCGTTGTTGACGTCAAATATGCACCAATGATGTGAAAATATACGCAAAGCCATTCTGAAGAGTTGTGATGAAGGAACAATTTTCAGATGACTGAAAATAATAACTTTGGTCATTAAAGACTTTATTGACAAAAAAAAACACCAGATGCAAGAATCAAAGACGTGTCGAGTCAGATTTGATGTCAAACTGGAGCAAATACGTGCAAAAATGCGCAACTGAAAATGAGATTTTAGCAATTTAGCATTTGTTTTGTGCACAAAAATATCGTAAGACTCTGAAAATGTTCAAATGTTCATCAACGTCTGTCAAAAATTAACGAAGAAGAAAATATCGGAAACGGCTAGAGAACAACACGTCCATAATGAATAATGAATAAAGAACGAAAAAACGCAACAACCGAAGACACTGATATGAAAACTAGCTTGATATGTCTTGTCAATGACATCAAATGTCATTGGTTCTTGTGAATTGTCAATTGATATCTAACATATATGCAAATGAGATGCAAAACTAGTGTTTAGAGTCAAAGTTACAAAATTTTTGTGGCACTTTTATTTTGTCCCTCAAGTATTTTGACAGACTTGAGGTTGAGTAAATCGTTTTTTAGGTTTAATAATCCCAGAAATGCCCACCAGTGCAGTAGCGTCCATTTGGCGCCAAAGCAAATCCAGGTTTGCAGATACACTTGAAGCTACCGTCTTCGTTTATGCACATGCCGTTGAGGCACATGTTGGTGGTGGCACATTCATCATGATCTGGAAGACAAGAAAACACTCTCAATGTTTCATTAATTAAAAACATTTATGTTGACCTTCTGACACCCTCCATCCACCCAAATTTCTTAAAGAGATTTATAAAGCATCTGAAACTATTATAGTGTACAACCAAATAATCAACCAAACAGGTAAAGCATCTAACTTTGTGTGAACATATTAAAACATAAAGTGTAAAAACATACATATATTAGGCAGTGCTAGTTAGGGAGTGTGTTAAAGTTGCAGTTTTAGTGCTTACCGACGCAGTTCTTCCCATCAGGACTGATTTCAAAGCCAGCGTTACAGATGCACTGGAAACTTCCATCTGTGTTGACGCAGCGTCCGTTACGGCACATAACGCCGTTCACGATACACTCGTCAATGTCTGAAGCAACAGGAATAGATTAGCTACGGTCCACTAGAGGGCGCTGGGCCGTGTGAAGTGAAGATGTGCTGAGTTTAGCCATGACATTCATGATTATTCACAATAAACTGTGCCATTTGAGTGCTGTGTGTAGCATACTGAGCTCAATGACATTATTTGGTATATTTATTCTTTTAAAAAACATAAATATTTGATATGTTTTTTTAATTAAATATTATATATATAAATATATATATATATATATATATAGAAAATATTTACATGTATTTACATGTTTGTTTATATTTATATTCAGATAATTTATATTATATATAAATATATTTAATATATAAACATTACATATTTTTCTTAAATATATACATGCGTGTGTGTGTGTGTTTATATATATATACATAATAAATATACACAGTACACACACATATATTATGTAAACAAACGTTTATTTTGGATGCGATTAATCGCGATTAATCGTTTGACAGCACTAAAATATATATATATATATATATAGATAGATAGATAGATAGATAGATATATAGATGTTGACTTTGCAACTAAATAAATTTTAGTTGCAGTTAAGGTTGATGTAAGCAACTTTAAGTTGAAGTAATAAAATGACTAAAAATAATCTGACAAATTAATTAAAGCTATTTATTAATGTTATAAAAATATATAAATAATATATAAACATTGGTATAAGATATACATATATAAAATATAAAGAAGATATAAAAATATTTAAAAAAGCACATAAAAATGACTAAAAATATAATGAAAAGTGAAATGTACTAATAGTAATAAATAATACTAAAATAAGTAATTTATAGTAATATTAGCCATCTTGCTTCCATTCAAATTTTAATGAGTCGTATAAAACTAAATTACATTTAGCTAAAATTAAAATAATATGCATTCATTTATGTAGCATTTAAGCATCTTTTTGTATTTTAAGCGAAAAATAAAAATAATAACAACATGAAAAACAACTAAATAAAAATTAAATAATATTGTAGGCATGGAGCACAAGACTGTAAATTATATACTGAAAATGATATTTTCTGCTTTAAAGCTGCTTTTTTTATTGTGAATGTAAAAATATTTGCATTAAACATGTTCTAGCCCTAAAATGAGAAACCAAAGAAATGTTTTTGGCATAAAATAAAATGAAATCATGCCACAAACCAATGCAGGCCTGTTTGGTGGGAGTTCCCTGATATCCCTCGTGACATTTGCAGTGATACGACCCTTGTGTATTGACACAGTCTCCATTCACACACGGGTTACTGGTGCACTCGTCCACATCTGAGGGCAGAAAGCAGACGAATGAGAGCCCATTAACACTATTCACCAATATGACCCTGTGTCCATAAAACCAGTCATAAGGGTCAATTGTTTGAAATTTAGATTTATACATCATCTGAAAGCTGAATAAATAGCTTTCCATTGATATATGGTTTGTTAGAATAGGACAATATCTGAAAATCTGGAATCTGAGGGTGCAAAAAAATCAAAATATTGAGAAAATAGCCTTCAAAGTTCTCCAAGTGAAGTTCTTAGAAATGCATATTACTAATCAAAAATTGTTTTGATATATTTATGATAATATATCTTCATGGAACATGATCTTTACTTTTATTTTTGGCATAAAAGAAAAATGGATAATTTTGACCCATACAATGTATTGTTGGCTATTGCTACAAATATACCCGTGCTACTTAAGACTGCTTTTGTGCTCCAGGGTCACACATATATGTTAAAATATTGACAAAATCAGCTGTTTGTAACCCTCAGGCCTGTGGAAGTCAAGCAAACCGCCTGCAGATGGCAGCATTTCAGATCATATCAACATTCAAGAAACAGACTCTTCTTGACTAAAAGATGAATGCGCAGGTTTACCGATGCACTCCCCGCGCACGTCCTGCCGGTATCCCATGTTGCATTCGCAGCGGTAGCTGGTGGGCGTGGGAATGCAGCGGCCGTTCAGGCAAAGGTTGGTGAAATGCTTGCACACGTCGATCGTCGTCTCGTTCAGCTGGCCTGAGCACAAACAAGAAAACGACCTCTGTTCATCAATTTGCACTGGCTACCAATAGCTGCTCACATAAAATTCAATGCATTAATGTTTACCTACAAAACCACCTCTGGCTCTGCACCCCTTTACCTAAATTCAGTACTTCAGAGTTATGTGCCTCTAGAAGCTTG
>JAFVLL020039221.1:0-11781 GCA_021397915.2 Tor tambroides | reverse complement strand
TTTTTACAGTCCTTAATACAGGTTTAGCTGATTTCAGTTTCTGCCTGTAGGTCGGTATGAGATTAACTAAACAGTGATCAGAGAGCCCCAAAGCTACCCATGGGACAGAGTGATATGCATCCTTTATTGCTGTGTAACAGTGATCCAGAATATTACTGTCTCTGGTGGGACATGTGATGTGCTGTCTGTATTTTGGCAGTTCACGTGAGAGATTTGCTTTATTAAAGTCCCCGAGAATGATTAAAACAGAGTCTGTGTGTTGTTGCTCACTCTCTGTGATCATATCAGCGAGTTTCTGTAAAGCCGAGCTCACATGCGCTTGCGGAGGAATGTAAACACTCACCAGAATGAACGAGCAAAACTCCCGCGGCGAATAGAACGGTTTGCAGTTAATGAAGAGTGTTTCAAGATCGGGACAGCACATCTTCTTTAACACAGTTACATCTGTACACCACCTTTCGTTGATGTAAAAGCATGTCCCGCCGCCGCGCAATTTCCCCGTTGATTCTGTGTCGTGGTCTGCTCTAAACACCTGAAAGCCCAGCAGATGTAACGCACTGTCTGGTATGGCGTCATTCAGCCAGGTTTCCGTGAAACACAGAGCAGCAGAGTTTGAAAAATCCTTGTTTATCCAGGAGAGCAGAAGGAGTTCGTCCGTTTTGTTGGGTAGAGAGCGGAGATTCGCTAGATGGATGCTAGGCAGCGGCGTTCTGAATCCACGCTGTTTGAGCTTCACGAGTGCGCCGGCTCGTTTCCCCCGTCTGCGTGTCCTGCGTTTGATCAGAGCCGCAGCTCCGCCAACTACAACGTTCAGCAAAACGTCGGAATAATCGAAATCCGGTAAAAGATTTTGTGGTCTGCTCTGCCGAATGTTCAGCAGTTCATCCCTGGTAAAACTGATCGTGTTTGAGAAACAAAAAACAGGAAAAACTAACAAAAACAGTACAAACACTGGAAAGCTAAGCACTGTGGCTGCCATGTGTGGCGCCATCTTAGAATTTGGTTTAATTAAAGTTGATGTGAAAATAAAAACTACATCAATACTCAGAGGTATGCCAATCATAACAGGTCGTTTGCAAAGGGTTACCTTTAAAACAGCTTCTCTGCATTTCTCAACTTCATCTAATGTCTCTACAAAGAGGACGTTTTCCCTGGGCAGAGGCAGCTGGTAGTATTTTTGCTGATCAGACGGAAGGGGTGTCCAAGATTCGGGTGGGCCGCTCACAGCACACATCTCTCTATGACAGGATGACAGGAATATACTTGTGAGTGATGGTTGTGTGTGTGTGCTTTGGTTTGTAAGCCAAAAGTATCTTCGCAAACAGTGTCAAAAACAGACTTGTGTCAGAAGGTTTGTCTGAGGGTTACAGTAAATATTATTATTATTGGAGTGGAAATCATTTATGGGAGGTCTTCACAAATATAGTTTCTTAAGTCTGTGTGTGTGTGTGTGTGTGTGTGTGTGTGTGCGCATTTGATTTAATGCTTACAGCTGCTTCTTGCGGGAGAGGCTCTGAATTTTGTCCCAGACTCCTAGGGGAAGCCTGTTTCTGGGTAAGTTGTAATGTGCAGCCCACTGGGCAGCAGTCTGGAGGCTGCAATGTTTAACCAACAGCTGCACCAACTGAACCTGGAGCTCTGTATTGCCTTCAATCATGGCCTGAGATCACAACACTCACTTATTTAAAACTCGGTTAATATGTTGAAGTGCTGAATCAAAACAGAGTTAGTGTTACCTGAACATGGTCCCTCCAGTTCTCTTCCGACATGCTTTTCTGTCAAACAAATACAATGAAACAGACACACTGCAATTCTTAAAACTTTAACCTCTGTAATGCAATGCATTTCAGAAAGCACAAAATATTTAGTGGTAAATAAAGGGTGAGACTTTATTTTATTACTCAATATTTGATTGGTTAATAAGCAACTAAACCAACATTTCCGTTTTTTGGCTTTATATTAGCTTTATATAGTTCATGTCATTTCAGAGACACATGACGTTACATTTGATTACATGACACTTATTTTCTGTCCTATCCATTAATTTATTGATATTAGCAGGATTAAAGAACTGTCATGTCATAATACAGAAACAAAAAAAATTTTTGTATTAAAATAAAATTTATGTATGTATTCGTTCATTCATTCAATCATTCATTAATTCAGTCATTCGCTTGCTTGGCATAATCTTTTATTATTGTTTCTTTAAAAAAAATTATATTTTAACAAACCCGCTTTACTAATTATTTTTAATTATTATTAGTAAGTTACACAAAAGATTTTGAATAAATACTATAAAAATTTGTTTAATATTTAAAAGTTTGTTATTAATATTAATCATGTTAAATTAAGCATTACATTTACATCATTACATTAACATTATTACTAAATATTATTCATGATATTTATATTATTGATTTTTGAAAAACCTGTCTACAAAATCAACACCATGTGGTTCAACCAACATGCAGACACAAAAACCATAAAACAGGAAATTACATCATAGAGAAGAACCCCAGCAAACCCTCATGATTGTGTGCCAAAGTCAATAAAATATCAGATAATTTGACCTTTTCTTGACAAGTCAAGGTTAGTTCAGTTTGTAAAATGTCATGTGGTGCGACCACAATATTTATAAATTAATAATTCATTACATTTGTAAAAATAAATTGTCTTGCCTTGAAAAATAAATAAAAACATTTATGAAAACGAGTCAGATATGTACACTCATATTTATTCGGGATTAAATATTATTCTTACTTGATTCTACTATTCTTACTTGCCGGTTACACTAGTTGAAATATTTGAAGTCAGAGAAGTGAAACTAACATGAATAAAAAGAGTAGATTTCTAACAACTTGACACTTGACACCTTTACATATTTTTGGCTAATGTGATAAAAAAGGGCTGTGAAAAAGGGAACCTTCTCACCTCGCCAAATGTTTTGTACATGAGAAACCTCAGAGAGTCCAGCTTCCTCTTATAGACCGAATTAGAGCACAGACCTGTAGCAAACACACCCCATGGGACCAGTGTAAACATCACACACACACACACTCATTAATCTACACACTTGAGATGATGACGCTGTCAAACAGCCGTGGAGTGAAACGCTCACAAACCTGGATCAATGCAGAACTTCTCCATGAGTCTGAACACATGTTTACTGAGCAGCTTGGGCTGAATCTGGTCCATCTGATGTTTTGAGAGAACCACGTTTGGGTACTGACTGAAACCACAAAATGCAAACATGTTATGCATTGTTTACTACTTACATACAGTTTTGCAGAAGTAAAAATGAGGCAAAACACTAGAATGTAAAGTAGAGTTGAAAGATGAAAATAAAAATGATAAATGAATACATGAGTATTATTATATGAAAGAACAGACTAATATTATTATTATTATTATTATTATTCATAATAATAATAAATACATAATAAATAATACATGTGATTAATATTTATAAATTGTCCACAATTTGCATAAGTGAAATACAAATCTCATCAATAAAATGTACTGTAGAAAAAAAATGGATGAATAACAAATTGAAAAAAATAAACCATTGTTATTATCATTTTTAATTAATTCATTAAACAATTCATTCATTCTTCTTAATTTAATTTTAAAAATCAGGCATCAAAACACTAAAATTTGCATGAAGTGGGATAAATCATAAATTAAATTAATCACAATATGAAAAAACAGACTATTATTGTTATTCAATAATAATAATAATAATAATAACAACAACAACAAATTCATGAATCATGAAAGTAATAAACAGTATTAATATTGTTTTCAATTCAAGCATCTGAACATTACTGTAGGAAAAATGTCTGAATGATAAATGATGGTTAAATGGGTGTTATAAAATGAGAGAATAGACTTTTATTATTATCATTATGCAGTTAATAATAATATAATGTAATAATAGTAATAGTTATTATACTATAACATTATTATAATATTATTTATAGTTATTTTGCAATAATAATAGAATTTCCAGGTTCAAAAGATTTTTTGCATAAAAGAAATCGAGCCTAATTAAAACCATTTTTTGTATTGTGACATTATTGGCAATTAAAAACATTTGGCAAATTTTCCCTACAAATTCTTAAAGGGTCATGAAACCCGATTTTAAACCCGGAAGATGAAAACAGTGCAAAAAAGCTTAAAATTAACCAGTTTCTCCAACAGTTAAAATGATCGGATGCTAACGTTGTCTTCTATGATGTGCAACACAAACACCTCTGCTAAAATCTCAGAAAAAGTAGTCTGGGGTTTCACGTCCCTTTAATACTGTAAGCAGATGTAATGAATAGTAGGGCAGAGTGTTAAAATTTGAACACTATATTTTTAACCTTTCAATAATATTTAATATATATAGTATACATCTCTCAACATACACACTTTTGCTTTATTTCTCACCTGAATAGTGCCTGCATGTCAAAGTTTGGCTCACACCAGGAGTCCAGCAGTGAGACCAGACGCTGCTGCAGGTCAGGATGGTCACGCACATACAGCTCTGCCAGAGACAGCTTGTCCAGCAGAATGAGAGGAACACACATCTAATAGCAGAAACAGAGGACAGCGGAAATGAGACGCTCCTGCTTAAAAGAGTCAAGATCCAGCTATTCATCAAGCTGTGTGAACTGACCTTCTCCATGTCCAGATCTTTCTGCATTTCCACTTTGACACTGAACATCAACGCCTGTCATAAAACACATTTCATATCATTACAGCTGCTTATGTTGCACAATGTCTTGCTTTATATTATATTTCTATAGTCAAATATAAGCATTTTCAATTATTAGTAATTGATTATATACCATATACCTAATGAAATAATAATGAAATTCATCATTTAAAAACAAGTAATACATATTAAAGCATAATTTTATTTGGAGTATGTAAAATTCTCAATTGTAGATTCATTTTTTTATTGTTTACGTAATTGTCAAAATAAAATTACAATGTGAAATTAATAGTAGTCTTTTTTTTAATTATGGAGCAACATTTAATTAATTTAAAATTATATTTAATTTAAAATTTAATTCATAATTTAATTTAATTTAAATTTAATTTAATTTTATTTTTGATTTTGGGGGTGCAATGTGACCTGGACAAAATTTTGATTCCCGCATTTAATGACAGCAAATTTTATTATTTTTTTCCATTTTATTTATTTTTTTGCTTATTTAAAGGTCATAAAATAATGTTACAATGTAAAATTAATAGTAGTAAATAACTGTAATTTTTTTAAATTATGAGCCCAATTTATTTTTGATGAGAACAGTGAATGAAAAAGTTTGTGAAAGTGATTTTGTGCCTCTTTGGGATGGCACAATAATGCGTTGTTCACTTGCAGAACGCAAGCTTCTAGAGGGCACATAGGTCTGAAGTACTGAATTTAGGTAAAGGAGTGCAGAGCCAGAGGTGGTTTTGTAGGCAAACAAAACATTAATGCCTTGAATTTTATGCTAATATATATATATATATATATATATATATATATATATATATAGATATATATATATATATATATATATATATATATATATATATATATATATATATATATATGTGTATATATGTGTGTGTGTGTGACTATACTTTTCTACTAACAGCAACTTTATTCTTTTTCCTATATCATTGTATTGGAACATAAGTAAAAGTGTCAATCAGCTGGTGACGACTTCCTCTCACCTCTTTGAAGCAGAAGCAGTCTTGCAGGAAGTCCACATGTTCCAGCAGCAGTGGTCTTTTCAGTGACCTCAGCTGATAAATCTCCAGCAGGGGGTCCATGTACCCAGGATGAGAGTCTGTGAGGAGCCCCAGGGTTTTCCTCTGCAAACGCAGTCTCTCTTCTTCCCTCAGGCCATTCAGACTGCCCTGGGGATTATTGGTCCTCCAGCGCATAAACTCCGTGAGAATGAACTGGTTCAGCGTGCTGGACTTGGCCTTCTGGATGGTAAGGCAGCCCTCCAGGAAGTCCAGCAGACCAGCCAAGGGCTCCTGCATCTGTGAGAAACTGCTCGCTAAAAACTGCCGCAACTAAAATAAAATAAAATAAAAATATGGACTGATTAATACATTTTTTAATAAAATTAAATTAATATTACGTATTACTTAATATACTGTATTCTGCATTTATTTCTTAACCAAACTACAACTCTGTGGCTTTTGAATGTAAAACCTGATCAGTACTGCAAAATGACTTGATTTGTTCCTCAAGTTACAATTGTGTTGTCATTATATTATGAAAATTATGAAAATATTTACTAGCGATACCAAAATTTATTGAATGCAGAACCAAATTTCATATAGCAATGAATTTGTGATATAATGACTGTTTAAACTAGAACATTTTTACATGTCCCTCGAAAAAAAAAATGCAATAAACTGAGGGACAAGTTAAAATTATTTTCTGTGGCCACAGACATTATATCAAATGCAAAAAACAGAACTCTACTTGCAATCATTATTTTAATTCACTGTGGTTACAACTTTGATTATTGCATTTCAAGTCTAAATTATCCTCATTAGGGCATCTGAAAAGTGTGGGGGGGGGCACATATTTAATGTAGGGGTCTTTGAAAAGTATCTCCTAAAATTTGGGGGGAGGAACACAGGAATTTTGAGAAATTGGTTGGCTAGGCCCCTCATGCACGTTCTTTCTCTCATGTGATCTTATCAGAACCGTCTCACCTCTCATGAGACGCTCACACACTAAGTTCGAGTATAATTACATCTGTTTCTTACCTCCTCCTGCTCTTTCCTGTTCCACAGGCCGCAGAGGTGCTCCTGCAGGGCAGGCAGGTCAACACCTGGGGCAGCACACATGACAGCAGGGTTACACACAGTCCTGCTCGTCAACTTGCACTCAGCTCTTAACTACATGTCTGTTTTCACTCCACCTCACAAATTCTCACGCTGGCTGTACTGCATTTCACCATTTTTTATCAAACAGTTAAAGCAGAGAGTGATAGAAAGTGTTGCAGGCCAGACTCAAACTTGTTTTTCCCATATCAGCACCACAGCTCAAATTGCTTGTGATTTTACAAGTGCTCTCAATCCTTTTCCAACTCAAGCTGGCTTTTTTTTTTTTTTTTTTTGACTTACAACTAAAAGGCTCATCCACTCAAGTGAATTTGGAGCCCGTTTGACAGACGAGGGACTGTTTGAAGGCATACATTAGTTTGACAAACTCCACAAAATGAACCAATAAAATTGCTTTGAAACACTGGCTCAACCAATGGCGTACGTTTGGGGTGGGACTAATGGAAGAGGAGGAAAAGTTTAAAGCCTGTCAGTACTTCTGCAGATTTATTTGGCGTAAAAATAAAACAAATCAAAGTGCATTCACACTTGCAACTCATTTTACCTCTGCAACGACATATTTCATAGTATTCAACAAGTAAAACCTGATTAGACCATAAAAAATGGTCTCTATATGACAGATAGCTGGAGGGAAGGGGACAAAAAAGTCAGCTGAAAATGAAAGTCATTACATTTCCTGTAACAGGAAATGTTGCAGGCTGGACTCAAACTTGTTTTTCCCATTTGAGCACCACAGCTCAATATGTCAAGAGCATGTGGTCCAGTGTGAACTGATTTCTTTATACAACATTTTTCATCAAAATAGTTTTATTTATGCGTAGTAACACTGGCTCAACCAATGGCGTTAGTTTTAGACAGGTATACCTGTTTTAACCACTATGGCAGACGAGAGAATGTTTGAAAATTCACATTATTCTACAAAATAAATAAATAAAATTCCACTTCAATTCCAAATGAAACTGCATTCACAGTCGCAACACATTTTATTTCTGCATTGTGACATATTTCAGAATATTCAACAAGTAAAACCTAATTGGACTGTAAAACAAATGGTCTTATTTTTCCCATAAGAGCGGACAGTTGTAAATTTTATGTGTGAGGCTTTTGGTCTCATCCATTTCTAGCTATTTTTAGCTGTACAAAACAACTCGTTTTGCTGCTTGATATTCCAACTGGTGTGTCTTACCATATTATTAATGTATTATCTTAATTATGGACACAGTGGTTTGTAGCGCAAACAGTTTTACCATTTACTGCACTTTGTTATTCTTCTCACTATTTCCCTACAGCGGTTAACGAATAGTAAGTACTACCGTGTTGAAAAATAAGGTGGATATGACAGGTCACTGGTGGGGAAGGAATAAAAAGTCAGCCAAAAATGAAAGTCACTACGTTTTGATGCAAGATTGTGAACAACATTGTAACAGCAGACACTGCCAGCTGGACTGGTTTTTCCCCATATGAGCACCACAGCTCAATGTTTCAAGAGCGTGTGCACTGCCGCTGCCCTGATGATTTTATAAAAATGTTGTCATTCAATACCAGGAATGTGTATTAAAGAAAGTAAATACAGTCTGTTTTGTTTTTCACGTTTGCACTTTTCCCGCCACTCTAAGACTTTACCAACTTTTCCTTTTCCAATCCGGGATATAGGCTTAACTATTTTACTTCCATTGTAATGCACTCCTTGACTCTTTTTTCCCAGTCAGCTATTGTTACATGTGGATACTTCACACCGCATTTGAATTGAGCAAAAAGGGCCAGAAAATGAACATTTAATACGCGTAACAGGGAGAGAAAGGAGGAGTCTATTGTTGTGTGTGAGGTGTTGGGGCTTTGTATTTTGGGCAGTGATTCAAGGCCACAAAACGGTGAGAAGAGGAGCCATTTTTTGAGGAGGAAGGCGGGGGCGAGACAGGACAGGCCGGTGACAATGGGGTAACGGAGGGGAGGTATACGCTCCTCTGAAGATCCCTGAAAGCAACGGCCTCTCTCATGTTGTGTGGCCAACACCTTTCTTCTCCTAGCCTCTCCTTCTTCCCAGGGCCGGTTTTCCTGGCCCCCCCCCCCGTCTTCATGTTTGTCTTGGATTTCCCCCGGAAAGGGCAACACGGTGGTCACGGTGTAAAAAATCCAGCCTTCCTGACCGACAGCCTGGGAAAGTGGTGCAAAGGGCTTTTCTCCATCCACTCTCAGCGCAACCCAACCCCCCTCGTCCCATCAGGCTGCACGGAGATCATCGGATTTGCCCGCAACACTTCCTTCACAAGCTTAAACATCATTTAGGATAGTCTTTTCCCACAAGCTAACTTTCCGTGATTGGTGTGGCGGCACAGCGCACACATATTAGCGCGATGACACACAATCACATTATATTGTCTGGTCTTTGTCTCTACTCCACCCTAACCGCATTCTTCTCCAGGCACTAACATACACACACGCATGGGAGGAAAGTGGGGTGGAAGGACATTAAGGAATGTAGACTATGCAGCTAGTCAATGGGAAGTTCGAAAAGTGAGATTGTTGTTGAAGGAGACAGGTACGTACTTACAGAAGTCCATATCATCTATTGGTTCCACTTGTGGAGCAAACAAGCTGAAACTACACTACAACTCTTTAATCAAGTAGATTATTACATTTTTTGAATGCGCAAAACTTGCCGCAATGATGCTGAAATTGACATGACTTTGACAGCATTCCCTAAGCCACTGCTAAGGTCACTGCTATTGTGTTCAGCAGTCGGGATCTGATCGGATAGAAAAAATTTAGTCTTGATATGATGAGTGCTTAAAAAATAAGTGGGTTTGGTGATGTGAGCCGAAGAGCAAATCACGTCATTTTAATGAAAGCTTTTATTATGAAAACTTTTTTGTAATATTGTGCACCAATAAACTGTTCACAATAAGACAAGTATCATGTATAAAGAGAGTAAAAATGGACGATTTTGATTTTAGGGATGCACAAATATTCAATTTATAGCTGACACTGATCGTCAATAATTATTTTCCTGTTATGACCGTCAACTGATAAATGGACACTTTTAAACTCTAAAAATGAAAATAATAATAATAATAATAATAATAATCATAACAATAATTTTGAAAGTCTCTTATGCTCACCAAGGCTACATTTATTTGATCAAAAATACAGTAAAAACAGTAATAATCTGAAATATTATTACAATTTAAAAAAAATTGTTTTCTGTTTTAAATATACTTTAAAATTGAATTTATTGCTGTGATGCAAAGCTGAATTTTCAGCATCATTACTCCAGTCTTCAGTGTCACATGATCATTCAGAAATCATTCTAATATGCCGATTTGCTGCTCAGGAAACATTTCTGATTATGTTGAAAACAGTTGTGCTGCTTCATATTTTTTGAAAACTGTGACATTTTATTTTTCAGAATTCTTTGACAAAGAGAACGTTCAAAAGAACAGCATTTATTTAAAATGGAAATATTTTGAAACATTATAAATGTCTTTACTGTCTTTTTGATAAAGTTATTGTGACCTTGCAGAATAAAAGTATTCATTTCTGAATAAAAATAAAAAATCTTACCGACTTATCGAATAAAAACATTTAAATAAATAAATAATAAAATAACAGCCACTAACCAATAAATAGCACCAATATATCTGCATCCCATTTGTTTTCATACTGACTTAAGCACTAATGGTAAGAAGTTTATTCTAATAACTATTCCTATGAATGAGTCAGTAATAATCATGCTACCATTAGTACACAAGAAGTATCCAAAAGTCGAATGATATTTGAAACGTACCTTTTGATTTTCCTTCCAGGCTCATTGTCGTACACCTGGTGGCGCTGTCTAAACTCAACACTTCCACACCCTGCACAAAAGAACCGAATCATTGTTATGATTGTAAAATGCATGGAAAAACTGATTCCCAACACAGATCTGCTTAACAGGCTACAACATGCTTAAGAGACTCTAACACGTCTAACATTGCATAATTCTTCTGCCTTGTTGATTTTAATAACATTCATCACCGGTTTATAACCGAAAAATGGAAAAAACTCTTCCCATGACTTCAGAATGTCTCTCAGGCTGGGAAGTTACAGCAGGATTTGCTAGATGACCTCAAACAAATGAGTGTAAAATGAAAATGATTTTTTTCCCCATGTAGCAATCCCCAAAAATGTGCAGTTTGGCAGATGCTCTTAATGTTGCTCGACATGCAAGTCTTTCAGTGAGTTCTCACACATTCTCAGGCAGTTTTTCCCAAGTCAGCAACAGTTTACACACACAAAAAAAGCGTTATATATCGTTCCCTATTGTATTCGCAAAGCTTCAGGGCTAAGATTTACCTTCAGATTATGAGAGGAAACATGTAACAAGGTTTTTTCCTAGTTTGTCAACTTCACAGGTGAATTGACTTGTGTTGAGCAACATGTGAACAAGTGCCTCAGGTGTCAGTACCCACATGTACACGTTTGAGTCTCTCACACACAAACACGGTCTCTCCCTCCCTGTGGGAACAGCAGCCCTAGAAAGGGCAGTCTGCCAGCTGGCTAGGCGACATGCTTTTGAGGCTGAGGATGTTTTGTTTTTTTGGTCTGGAGTCTGGACTGTTTCTCTCAGCAGTCTCAGGGGAAGCTCCTGGCACTGAACTCCAAAGCTCTTGCTCCTGACACTAACTCACGTCTCCTCTGGTCTTCACTGACATCTAGTGGACACAGAGACGACTCACACAACATCAAATCCTGCTGTTTATAAACCTTGCTTATTTATAATCTTTGACTCAATGAATACTATGGAGGAAAAAATACATATGCAAAATTAAGCTTTCACTAGCCAAAGACTGCTTAGAAAGGTACTTTTTCTCTAGTCTATGTATTTTGCATATTACTTTAGCGTATTAGATTTTTTTTTACTAATATATATATATATATATATATATATATATATATATA
>JAFVLL020039220.1:0-40173 GCA_021397915.2 Tor tambroides | reverse complement strand
CCATCCAAGATGTAGATGAATTTGTTTCTTCATCAGAACAGATTTGGAGAAATTCAGCATTACATCACTTGCTCATCAATGCAGTGAATGGGTGCCATCACAATGAGAGTCCAAACAGCTAATAGAAATATCACAATAATCCAGCCATCTATTAATCTTTTTTTTTAATCCATCTATTAAGTCTTTTGTATCTTTAAGGCTTTTAGCTCTAAACCATCGCTGCTGGCGAAAATATATATTAAAGGGTTAGTTCACCCAAAAATGAAAATTAGTCCATGTTTTACTCACTCTCAAGGCATCCTAGGTGTTTATGACTTTCTTCTTTCAAATGAATCCAATCGGAATTATATTAAAATTGTCCTGGCTCTTCTAAGATCTATCATTGCAGTCAGCGGGTGTTTCTGTTACACAGTCCAAAACACATAATATAAAGTGCGTGAATCCATAAAAAAATGTGCCTCACATGGCTCCTGGGGGTGAATAAAGGCCTCCTGTAGCGAATCCATGCGTTTTTGTAAAAAAATATCTGTATTTAAAACGATATAAACAGTTTTGTGTAACTTCCTCTGACTGTCCAACCAACGTTTGTTTACAGGAGCAAAGGAAGCGTACTTTACGAAAGGAAAACCAGTCTCCTCTTGGCTTATATCGAAATCCTCTGACATTTTTCTTTACAAATCCTCATTTTGTGCGTCTAATTCGTGACCGGTGTTTTGTTTTGTTCTCTCTCCGCGCTTGTCACTAATCACGCAACGCCGACATCCTACGTCATCCACCGGAACGATTTCCGCTTTTGACAGTTAGATGAAGTGAGAGAGATGTGTTTTTTACATTTGAAATATGGATATTTTCTATTCTATTCTTATTTTTTTATGGATTCGCGCACTTTATTTGACGTGTTTTGGACAGTGTAACAGAAACACCCGCTGACTGCAATGATAGAGCTTAGCAGAGCCAGGACAATTTGAATATAACTCCGATTGGATTCGTCTGAAAGAAGAAAGTCATAAGGTGAGTAAAACATGGACTAACCCTTTATTAATAGAGTCCATAATCTATAACAACACTTCCTCCAGTGAAAAAGTCTGTCCGCTGTTGTCCTCTCACATTCAAAATGCACCAGCATATTTGTTTACAACCATTTTGGACTGTTTTCACTTGCAAAGCAGATTTTTATTATTGGGTGAACTATTCCTTTAATGAACTGATGTGATTTTGCATGGGTTGTGGTGTTGCAGTACTGGGAAATGTTACAGCACTTTTTAAAAAAAAAAACCATATTCAACTTCAAATTAGATTTATTTTTATGTGTGTTGCTGATTGTTCTCGTCCTGATGATGAGTCTCATAATTGTCATTAAATATAACCACTTTTTTGTGGAAATCCCATTACTGTACAACACTACATTATTTTTCCTTTAATTTTGAAAAGCTATTCATCATCGATAATATCTTTTTTTGTATTTTCATTGGTGTCTATGTTAATTACGTACTGACTATGTACTGTAATATTTTTTACAGAAATTAATGTCATATTACATTACATGCACATGTAATAACAACAACTTTAATGTTTAATTACTTTGTTCCACAAAATGTCTTTTTTCTTTACAAATTGTATTGTCCTAAATATAAAGCTTCACTTACATTTTCACCCATTTATCCATCCACCATAGTTTTATACCTAAAGTGAATTTATTCGTTATACACCCTCACATTATTTTTATACTGAGGTTGGGACATTTTTGATCAATAGGCTTTTTACTATTAAATGTACAGCATGTTTTTCTATGGATTTTTATAAAATATAAAGCTTGATCATTTTTTTTATTTAATTTTGTGGTGCATAAGCATGTTATGAACACTTCAAATATGCTGTTTGTTTCAACTAACCCTAACTGTAACCTTAACTAGCTAAAAAGTGCTAGCCAAATTAACCTAGTAACTGCAGGCTAACGCATTAACATTAACAAGAATCCAGTTGTTGAGAGTGGAGAAGATAAAACAAAGATTGCTGAACTGACTAAATGAATATTAATGTCAGTAGCCGACAACTTTCATCACAAAGACTGCACAGAGTCTCCATAATGCTGATGAAATAAAAGAAAAATCTGTTACCTCAAATAACAGTAGGTACTAATCAAGGGTGTTATACATCCTTCATTGTGGTCATATGGCATTGGTGTGCATGTGTATAAAAAGTTCCTTTTCAATACTGAAAGTTGTGTTCATTTCCTTTTCTCTTTTCCTCTTCAGCTAATGGCATGATGAGGTCAGTGGAAAAACAATGATCACATACTTATTTTTCACCCAATAATTGCTCATAGCTATGGTACTTTGAATGGTACATTTAAAACTGAAGTTGTTGATTGAAGCTTCACAGTGTTGGTAACACTTCACAATATGGTTTCACAACACTACAAACAAGTGAACGCAAAAGCCATAACATGACAATGTTAAAAAGTATGGGACCTTACTGTAAAGTGTTATCGACATTTTTCCTACTCTGACTACTTTATCACGTCTGAATGTCTTTGAATAATGTGGGAGGACACACAAGTTCTAGTATACGTCAGTGTTTCTTCCTCTGAATGTATGGTAGCATTGCTTTTTCATGTTTGTTTTTGTTTGTGTTATTTTATTAATACAGAATTTGTTCAAAAACCATTGCCTCAAATATCCTTTTTTCTTTCTTCTTTGTCAGAAAAAGGAGTATCTGCATGACTAACTATGACAACTAGGATTACAAAACGCCTTCAACGAAATTCTTTGTCCAGACGAGGTTTTGCTAGTCATTTGTTAGTCATTTTGTATAATGCAAGCACAAATTGCTTAATTTCTACTTAAATGAGATCATTGGAATCGGTCAAATGGTATCTGGCTCTACGTTGTTTAGTACACGTAGAGCTAAAACACACTGAAACGATGACTTATTTGTCAAATGAGCTGTCTTTTGTGTAGGCCTGTGTTTTTCACAGTGACCTGAACGGGTTTTACTGCCAAAAATATGTGCGAGTATAGAGTGTTGCTATAGCAACCGCTCTACAGGGACGAGTTTAGAGCAGCGAGCAGGACCGACTGAAACCTCAAGCAGAGACTAATAAACACGTCTCATACAAAAGTAAACATGGCATTTAACAGTATAAGGGTGCGGTGGTTGGATTCAAGTGCACAATTTCTCGAAATAGGGAAGTCTATTTCTAAGACAAACAAAAATACAATACACAGGAAATAAATGTGACTCAGTGTAAAAAAAAAAAAACACACGAAACACAGCATTCAACGTCCACTCCCTCACATTCAAGACTGCACATGTTCACATTAATGGACTAAGTTTGAATACAAAGGAATATATTTCTGAGGTATGAAGACCCGCTAGCTAAACAGTGCAATAATGATGCAATGATTAACTAGGGATATATGTGACCTGCGAACAAGCGGGATCATGGCAGAAACTTGAAACCACGAACAAGACACTTTCGAAATGAGGCCAGACTTTGTCCTTCCCACTCAGGGAAGGGTATTTGAGTAACGTTACATAAAAATACACATGGACTGCCGCTTACGTTTTTAACTGGAGTATAACCTTGATAATGTAGCAGAATTAAGCAATCATGTTTATAGATTGTTGAGGCAAATAAAACGATTGGTCCAAGATAAGATAAAATGCCCTTTCAAAATGAGTAACAGAGGGATCAAATACAACAAAATACATGAAATCAAAATCCTTGGACTACTATGTTGAGGCCGTTGATTTTTTTTTTTTTTTGCAGACTAGCAATGAGCAAATTATGTCCATTGCTGTGGCATCTTATTGTATTATTTATTTATTTTTTTTAAATGTCCTGCCCATAATTTGTTTAGGCTATTATACGTTTAACATACCAAAGAACAAGAATCCAACAGCCTACCTCATTACTCCTCAAGTAATTCAGTCTTTAAGTCTCCAAAGTTTGCTAACGGGTCTTGAAAGAGAGTTTCATGTGGCATTCAAAAATAAAACAGAAAACGCAAAAACAAACACTTTGCGACCTCTACTGGTCAAGAGTGGAAATTCGTTGTTAAAATATTACAGCTGAATAGTGATCCACAGAATAGCACAAACAAACATTTTTATTATGTTATGTTTGTTATTATTATTATTATTTATTTTTTTATTTTTTGGGGGGGGGGGGGGGGGGTTTTTTTAAACAGTGTGTAGTCATTGTGTACTTGAATCGTGTGTCTTCATTTTTGTGCTCATAGCCTGTTAATTTTCCTTGTTAACTCTCTCCTGGATTTGATCCCAGTCAGGAGAAATAGATTTAAGCCCCAATCAGGTATCATCAAAAGAATATATTTGTTTCAAAAGTTTTTATATATTTTATATATGCATTCATTATGTGGTTGTTTTGTTTAAAATCTTGTTTTATGTTTCTGCTTCATGGATGACCTTGACTCACATTTTGATCTCACATCAGTCACACAGCTGCCAGTCGAACATTTCCTGTTTTCTATAGTGCCCTATAATTATGGCAAGAGAGCACTGTCCAAAAAAAATAGAAAAAAATAGAAAAAAAAAACTGGAATACTGCATTGTTTTCTCTCAGACAATATTGAAAACATGCAAGAATTAAGAACTGAGCTTCTGCTAGATATATATTTTGATTTCATACAAAATTTGAAAATAGTAGTTTCTATAGTGCTGTGCATTTTTCATAGCAATAAACTTTAACTTCTTAGTTTAACTTATATATATATATATATATATATATATATATATATATATATTTTACTTCAGCAATAATCTGCCAAGTATCTTCTTTAAAAAAAAGACCAGACTTAAGCGCCAAAATATTCAAGATTTATAACAGCTGAAGTTGGAAATTACTTGTTTTGGGTATGTTTAAATATAATTTGTAATAAATTGATTATAACTACATAAATATAATTTAGCACCATATTAATATTAAATAAAAACCTATTGAACTAAAACATATTACATTAATTTCAATATTTCTTCCTCTCAATAAAAGTGACTGCAGAGGAAGAGACAGTAGTAATCTTATATTGTTTTTTTATGCCAATAACTGAATGAACACAGGAACAGACTGAGAGCGAAACAGAGATATAGTAATGAAAGTGCGGTGCTGAGGTTTGTGGTTTAGCATATCAATACCCTTGCTCTGTATAATGCTCGACCAGCCTGCAGTAGTCCTCCACTCATGCCTCTGCGTGTGTGTATATACACACAAACACACACAGCCAAGTGACAGAAATAGCAGATGGTCTTCACCCTGCTGAGATGAAGCAGCTGGTCTCACTTAAGATGCATGCTTCACCCATCTATCTCAGTTGTGTTCATGTGAGCAAGGCAAATACAGTGACTTTCAATGAAACTGACATCATCTCTGCATGCATATGCATATATATATGCGTGTGTGCGTGTGCATATATGTATACTAGCCAACTTTAAATATATCATACACAAAACAAACTCAGTACTCAGTATGATGAAATATTACATGTATGTATATTGTAATATTGTAATAAATATGTATATTTTAAGCTCAAATATATAAAAATGAGAGCTCAACATCAATGTAATTATGTTCAATGTATGGAACTTTAGCTTGATCAAAGGGTCCATGTAATCATTTAGCATGGTATAACAGGATACAAAGGTCAGGTGTTCATGCATTCACCCTAATTACACTGTAAGGAAAGCAGACAAGCAAAACAAAACAAAAAAAAAGTAAATATTTTACTAATATTTTGACAGAAAGTACTCCACCAAGCGTTTTGCAATATATATATACAATATTTATTTAAAAACACAACAAATAGGAAATATTAACCATCACATAATCCACAAATATTGTGGATGCAGTGTGAACACAGTTACAGGGAGATGAGCGGTGAAAAGAATCAGAGGAATATATTCTGGCTTATTATATTTAAATAGTGATTTGAGATAAAACAAATGTCCTCTAAGTGCTGAGCAGAACCAGAGAGTCCAATGTTCTGGGTATAAAACACTTCTTATACCACTATTTTAATATAAAATGCCAATTTAGTTAATTACAAAGTCATAAAGAAGTTGAAAATTACAGACCAGTCCAAAAGATCATGGCCTGGTTTCACAGACAGGGCTTAGACTAAGCCAGGATTAGGCCATAGTTCAATTAGGACATTTAAGTCATTTTTATAAACCTGCCTTAGAAAAAAACATTACTGGTGTCCATCTTGAGACAAAACAAAGGCATTGATATATTTTAAGATCAATCAGTGCAAGTTTTTTTCAGTTGAAACAGTTTAGTCTGGGACTAGGCTTAAGCCTTGTCTGTGAAACCGGGGGCATGTGTTTTCTGCAGTAAACTTGTTGATTAAAAAGACAGTTCAGCCCAAAAAATATTCATTCTGTCATCATTTACTCACTCTCATGTCGTTCCAAACCCGTATGACTTTCTTTCCTCTGTGGAATGTTAAAGAAGATATTCTGAAGATGTATTTTGTCCATAAAATGAAAGTTAAAAGGTTCAAAATGACATGACAGTGAGTAACTATTTGATCCACTGCAGGTGTTTAGTACACAGTGCAAAATAGAGTATTCACCATTAGTTGAGAACTGACAATATTCAGTAACACATTCATTTGTCTGAGGTTTTCTGTGAACATGCTACATAATTACTCATTCTGTCCATCTTTTTTGGTTATCGCCAAAAGAAAAGCATTTTAAAAGAGTCCCAGATCTCCTGTGACCTCAGAGAAGAGGCCACACGCTGTTCCACCACCGTTCACTGCAACCCAGCGCTCTCGTCGCACTGTTTTACCTCCACAACTGCCGAAGCCTTCAAGAGGAAGGTCCGTCCTCCTCTTCCTGTAAGGTGTGATGGCTAATTAAAGCAGTCTCTATCTCTCGGCCTCCATGACGATACTAGCATGCTCAGCGGAGGCTTGCTGAGTCACAGCTGCCGGCCAGCCTGGTGAGGCCGTTTGGGGCATGAGCTGACCTGGAGTCCATCGACCCTGGTGACCAGGGGTTGCTGGAGGGCTCATGGCCCAGTTGGTGTGAGGAGCTGGTGACGTGGCCATAGAAGCGATGGGACTGCTGTTGCCGAAGCTCTCGGAGGCTTTAAGACGAGAGAACATGGCTAGGGCATCTGGGAAGTTGGGGGGTGTCGCTGGTGTGTTGGCTGGAGTGCACATCTGGAAACAACAAGAGAACCAATGTAAAACTGGTACCGGTAATGGATTGTTTAACCCACAAAAGCAGATTTTTAAATCATGTCCACTGAATGGAGAATTTGTACAATTCCAGCAACAGAGTCACTTTCTGAAACAAGGAATAGAGGAAGTTCTTGAAATGTGTTAGTGACTGAAGTTATAGACCTTTGGACAAACAGGACATGATACAATAATGATTGGCCACCTCTCCTGAGTAAACACCAGACTTGATGCACTGACACAAGTGTTGCTATAGCAACATTTAGTCTTTCAGAGGCCAGCTTTAGGAAGATAATCAGTGAAAAACAACACCTATGACGTCTTTTGTGACATGTTGTGCACCTGTTGTTAAAAACAAATTAGAATTTAAAGAATCTAATACCCGTTTTTTTATATACAGTATATATATTTTATATACAGTTGGTCAATCGCAAAACTGTAGTCAAATATTGTTTTGTAATAAATGCTAAACTGTATACATTATTACTTTTATTCAGCAAGGATGTGTTAAATTAATCCAAAGTGACAGTAAAATTATTTATAATGTTACAAAAGATTTCTATTTGAAAATGCTGTTCTTCTGAACTTTGTTCATCAAAGAGTCCTGAAAAAATATATATCTTGGCTTCCTCAAAATTATTAAGCAGCACAACTGCTTTCAATGCTGATAACAGTAAAAAAAAAAAAAAAAAAAAAGTTTCTTGAGCATCAAATCAGCATATTAGGATGATTTCTGAAGGATCATGTGACACTGAAGACTGGAGTAATGATGCTGAAAGTTCAGCTTTGACATCACAGGAATAAATAAAACTTTAAAATATATTAACACAGCCATTCTGAATTGTAATAAAATTTTAAATATGACTGTTTTTACTGCATTGTGTTTCAATAATGCCTGGGTGAACATAAGAGACTTTCAAATACATTTAAAAAAAATAATAAAATCTTACCAACATTTTGATCGGCACTATAACTGATTCTCTCGGGCAACTGATTTCCTAAATACTTGGGCTAGTTTCTCATATCATGCCACAATAAAATAAAAACAATAAAATCATTTAAGTGCAAATTAAGATTTCAAGTCAAGACCATTTATTTAGTAAATAGTTATGTAAAAAGTTGACTGTTAAATACATTTTAAGCAGTTATTTAACTGAGCAGCCCTGAGGGCTTTCATAAATACTCACTAGGGTTTGGTTTAGTTTCTATAGATGGCATAACGATACCGGTACACAGCCAAAAAGCACATTTGTCCATTGAAAGTCATTCAAAAGTAGCAATGTCTAATAAAATATTTTGTAAATGATGTGTAACTCACAAGTATATCATTATATTTTATCTGTGGATCAAGGATCAGTTGGTGGATATCAGCAATCAATTTCCATCAACTGCACCGAAAACCCCTCACATACCCTGGGACATCCTTACTGTTTAACTACGACAATAGTGGGACCTTGAAACTGAAAGCTGCATGTGTAAAGCCTATTCTTGAGAAGAGCTCGAACAATACTCTGTCATCTGAAAGTGTAACTTGTCTCAGCTTTCCAATCACAAGTCACACACAGATCATTCTTGCAGTATAAATCACCCGTCTTCTCACACTCTCAGGGGCCCAAGTATTTTGTGCAAATATAAACACGCCCACCAAAAATGACATTGCACATTACATTACACTTCACCTCATTTTTACTATAATCAGAATTTGATTCGATTGTTTTTCCCCCATTTGTCATGTACTGTGATGTACTGTAAGACACTGGCAATATATGAATGAAATGTATAATTACACTTTGTTGTTAGTGATTATAAACTCAGTCAGTCGCGTGACGCCGGTGACGTCACCACAGCAGCGCCCATAAGGGTGCGACCCGCTCCCTGAAGAATAAAACAGCCTTTTCTAAAATACTGACATGAGTCCAAGAGTCTCCTGTGGGTGTACTGTACCTCGTTTAAATATTGCATCATTTTAGCGATGCTCATATTAGGAAGTAAACCTTCTTAATTAGCAAAAACTAGTACGTGCATTTGTAAGTGAGAAGCAAATGAGGTGCTTTCCAAGGGTTAACTAAATTTGATTCGCTTTGCATGTGACCGGTAGTATTACTACTTCTGAGTAATCCCAAACAAATCCTTTCATTTCAAATATCTGCTAAAAAATTAAAAATGTGGGTTTTTAAGCCAGTGAGGTTTTGAACATGCTACAGTGTGTTCCTATCGTACCGGTCTTATTGTTTTAGTGCCGGTGTAAACAGCGCCGTGTCAAGCGCGTGTTCTCTCTTTTTCCTGGAATCGCCCTCCCTCCCCCACAACTTTGGACACGTTTGCAAAAACGCAAGTCCCGTGAGTCCAGATTATTTTATCATCTTAAATATTAACATTATTTAATTAACTATCTACGGGAGACTACATGTGCTTAAACGACAAAGTTGCGAATTTTAAATGACATAAATGTAGCCTTCTCTAGAAACATGTCAGCCTGTGTTTATTTTTGTCTGACTCGTGGTTTCAACATGGCGGAAGTAATAATAACAGATATGAAAAATATCAATAAACGACAAAAATTTATACTCACCATTTGATGACTGTATGGAATATTAGCCTCTTGGAAAAATGTACTCAGAGCAGTCTGCAACACCATAATAAAAGAGTTATAAGTAGGTTAATTCATAAATATTCGAGGAAATGTGTATTGGAGGGCTTTGAACATAACATAACATTAAACATAACTTTACAGACTTTTTATTAAGTCCATATTTATCCCGTTTAAAATAATTTATCTATTTCAGTGTCTTTTTTTTATAGATTGACTGCTGTCTGGTGCTTGTCTCGCATGATTATAAATTATGTGAACCTATTAATAAACTAAAAGTTAATGCTATTTTTTTTTTTTTTTTTTGCTGTGCCACAAGACTTTCAGTTTGATGTGCCCCAACAAACAAACATACCTCAAACTGCCAGTGTGAAGCTTGTAGAAGCTGCTTTGCTTGATCTGCCGCACATCCGGCTGTAAGAACAAACTGATTTATCATAACTTGATGCCTTAGTTCGTCCATATTTAGTTAAGAAACCTGTTGTGATTTCGTCAGTTCGAAGTTTCAGCTTGCAGTCTTTCAAAAACGCCGCACTGAAACATCAACTTCTCGACTGGAAACAAAAAAAAAATGTTGTGAGTTGAACCGTCCCACTTAGCGCCCACTGATGGACAACTGCAGCGAGCGTCGAGAGGAACTCTGGGATTTGTAGTCAAGTATGCAGAAATGACAGCCTGTTTAATAACACACACACACACACACACACACATGGTTTCCATACATATGAAATTTATGTTAAATCCTTGCAAACATACTTTACATCAAAGTCTCAACACTATTGAGATTTATCATTAGTTTTCATCATGTGTTGTACCCACTGATCGATCTATCTATCTATCTATCTATCTATCTATCTATCTATCTATCTATCTATCTATCTATCTGTCTGTCTGTCTGTCTGTCTGTCCCACTATCTATATGTCTGTCTGTCCGTCCGTCTATCTATCTATCTATCTATCTATCTATCTATCTATCTATCTATCTATCTGTCTGTCTGTCTGTCTGTCCATCCGTCTGTCCGTCTATCTATCTATCTATCTATCTATCTATCTATCTATCTATCTATCTATCTATCTATCTATCTATCTATCTATCTATCTATCTATCTATCTATTTTACAAATTAGTGCTTGTACCCATGAGTAAGTCTATATATTGTTGTATGTGACATTCTCCACCACATTCATCAATATAATAAGTTCAATTTTGGATTGTCCTCAAATCAAATAGACAGTTTTTGGCATGCTCATAAGTAATATAGTAGTTGTTTGGTCCTTAATACCTTTCTTAGAGTTTTTCTCAGTCTCTTTGGTGCATTTCTCTAATCATCCTTAATATTTGCAAAGAAGTATGTGCATTTCTCAAAACAATTCGTACAAACAGCACCACACAATAGATTACCAGCAAAAGCCTGTAACTTACTCAAAATCTTTAGTTCATCTCTCAAAAGTAAGTATTTATGTTAGTGAACATATCAGTACCATCAGAAAGAAAAGTCCTTGTGTCATTGTTCACAAACAAGATAGTCAAAATGCTTAGTCTTGTTGTCAATATAACAGTGCACTCTGTTAGTGTTACCTGATGTAAAATATAGCAACAGTTTGGATGACAGTTACTGTACTGAAATACAGAAGGCTGCACTTCTTAGGTATGCCATATATCCTTTCAAATGTACAAATTTACACATTACTGTATGTGGGATATTGATTGAAAGATACTGTTTCGAAATGTTTGAATTATTGAGGATATGGTCGATCTCCTATTTAGCTGCACCCTTCAGCCATTGTAAGGCCATGATTGACAACATGGTCCACAATAGTGGCCCTTATTTCATCTGATATGCACCTCTGTCCTTCTGTCTCTTCCTCTGTTTTGCCTCTGTACCCTTCCATGCATCCTTACTCCTCTTCTTCCTCTCGGCTGTTGACCCTGATCGTTTTCTGGATGTTTATCTGTCATCAGAATTTTTAACTTTTGTGTTGTCCTCTGTCTATATACGCTTTCCAATTGAAGGTTCATGAGATGCACCTTTGAGCTATTTCAGAGAACTGGTATATAATTGGTGGAATTGGTATGTTCTCTTCATTAGTGAAAGTCAAGATTCACTTGCACAATTCATGGCAAATTTACAAGAAGTCTAACAGAAATGTGTAGAAAATATGCTTGACAGTTTATGACAACTAGATCAACCTTTTTGCATCTAATGACTTATACGATGAACTAATGACTAGATGTTTTGAGGGGTAAGACTATTGTACAGAGAACTATATAATACATTTTCAGCAACATGACATTAGCAACTGAAAATGTAGGAAACCGCAGACAATTGTACATAATCAGTTTCATGAATGTACCAAAGCAATCGCAATTTGTTTAACCTTAACTGTCACCCATCCCCTCTGTGGGACGCCTAAGTTTACTTCACTATTTTACAATTAAATCCTAATCTAATCATGACAAACTATATATCGTTGGAAAGGTCTAAGACTCCTAAATAGATATTTTACCACTTTTTTTGTTAAAAAATTATGTAGGAAAATTATTAGATTAATTTATGACAAGAGTGCACCTTAAAAATCTACATCATAACAGGAGTTCTGACCTTTGTCACAGACCATCTTCTTAGTTGCCTTTTTCCCTATCACGCTTTAGAAATCATAAGAAATTATATATCAATTGAACACTTAAAATCTCAAAATTCATGCTTTGAAACCCATTTTAAAATCACACATTGCATTACCATGGAAATGGTACATAAATATCATGTTTTCAAAATGTATCAAAATATCAAAATGTTTTCGTTCATGAATTATAAAAAATTAAGTTTGGATAGTGCACTATAATGTCTATGTTCAAAACTGTGAGTGACAGTTAAGGGGTTAAAAGAATGAGAAACTGCTTTTATGATGTGCACAAGTGACTAGATGATGTGGAGGTTGAACAAGTAGTTTTGAAAATTTCATTTCTGATCTGAGAAATGCACCAAAGCCACTGAGAAAAACTGTAGTGGCCATGCTACTCGCCTTAAATTACCTATCTATATATTCAGAAAAAAAGCATTCAAAACGTGGGTATAAATAGGCTAAATAAATAAATAATTACACGTATTTACACTTATATAAGAGTCATATTTGAAGAAAGCACATACTTTGAGCTCAGAATGAGCCTTGCAAAATAATAAGTCTAATTTGAAATAGCAAATCCATGTCCACAAATCACAAACATAAAATGACATTTAAAAAGTTAAAGTTGTAATTTCACAGTTGTGAAAATGAAAACATTAAATACAACTGGAACATGTTAAAACAGATACAGTTTTATTTACCATTCATATTTCCGTTTTTCAGATTGTCATTTTTGTTGAATTATATTACCACCAGTTAAGGTCAGACATCATACTAATTATATATAACAATTAATTAAATAATAAATTATAATTATTATTATAGTATATGGAACCCACAACATACAAAACGTATTGCCCTCGTATTTTAAATTCATAGATAATAATGTGATTTGATAATGTGATTAAATAATGTGATTTCAATTATATTTTGACCCCTGAACAAGGAAATGTGCCTCCATTTCATTAATATGGTAATTTTATAACTATAAGCAATGCATCTCTGCTACCATGAGCAGTCATTGTGGATTTTTAATATTTTTATTACCTATATTTATAGATATTACAGATCTAGGTTGCCAAAAACATATTATTGTCCAAGTCTCAGTGAGGTGACAAATGAAGCTTGTGTTCTCTTGACTAGATGAAAACAGACCTCTCATGGTCAGCTCAGCCAATCGCAGAAGCTTGTGCTCTTTTGATTGGACGAGCATACGCGTCTCGTGACGAGCTTAGCCAATCACGTGGCGATATACTACAACCCACTCGGGGTGGCTTCGCAACAGCGATTTCCTTGTGTTGTGTTTTCTCGTAGAAAACAACTGTTATGTTTTAGAGGAAACGCCAAGGACAGAATTATCTGCAGGTCTTTTATCTTGCCTTTATAATTCACTTTTGTGTGTTTATGTGCCTGTTCGCCTCTTGTTTTAGTGGGTACCAGTTCGTGACAGGCGAACAAACTAGCTAGGTACTGGCTTGCTAGTCAGTTAGCCAGTGTGTCAAGCCTGATTCAGCTGACTGAACTGAACATCGCATAATACGACTGTACGAGACACGTCTGATCCGACTCAGAAGAACAGAAATGCCGATCAAACACATGTCATGTTAATTTAAAAACGCTTTCTCGCTTCGGAGCCGTTGCTGTTAGGCTAAGGTTAGCGGGTTAGCTGACTTTACCAGCCGTGTTGCTGTTGTTGTGCACATTTAATAACCGCTAACGTTTGTTCTGATCGGACTGTGTTGGAGAAATGGGTTCAATTCTTAGTCGAAGAATGGCTGGTGTTGAGGACATCGACATCCAGGCCAATTCTGCATACAGATATCCTCCAAAATCAGGTAAGATTGACTGTTGTGATACAAGGCGACGTTTATGTGCTTTTGTCTTGTATGCACTTATCTCCAATAGATTGATTTCTTGAGCTCAGATAAGATCCCATTTATCTAATAAGTTAGCCAATCGATTAGTCAACAAATTGAGTAAATGATCTAGTTAAAAATCTATTTGAAACAGGATCAGTACGTACAAAATTTAATACCAGTGTAAACGATGACAAAGGATGCCTTCACTGATGGTGTTACTCTGTTTATACATTTTGTTAGAGGTGTCAGATGATATAATTACTGGGTTTTTTTTTCCCCAAGGAAACTATTTTGCCAGCCATTTTTTCATGGGAGGAGAGAAGTTTGACACTCCTCATCCAGAGGGTTACCTTTTTGGAGAGAACATGGATCTCAACTTTCTTGGTAACCGCCCAGTGCAGGTACATCTGAATTTTTAAGGTCTTCTGTTCTGACTTGGTTTTGTGGTGTTTCCTCTTGTGTTGGCTTTAGATAAAAGCATCTGATAAATATTAATATTAATGGTTTCCTTTATTTCATATTTTATTTTTGCGCTACCTGCCACAGTTTCCCTATGTTACTCCAGCACCCCATGAGCCGGTGAAGACATTGAGAAGTCTTGTGAACATCAGGAAAGACTCATTACGATTGGTCAGGTACTGATTCAGGATTGCTGTATGAAATAAAATCATTCATATCCTGAGAACAAATGATCTCAGTTGGTGCTGTATGTAGTCACTTTTATTCTGTTATTGATGCATTTGCTTTTAAGTAATGGTGCATTTCATTGTCAATTTGTATGATTCTAGGTATAAAGATGATGCTGATAGTCCTACTGATGAAGGAGCAAAACCAAGGGCCTTGTATGGAGTGGAGTTCACCTTTGACTCTGATGCACGAGTGGCCATCACTATCTACTGTCAGGCTTTTGAGGAGTTCTCCAATGGGATGGCAATGTAAGGACAGTTACACTTTTAATGTTGCTATAAAATTAAAGTAGCGACATTTATTTTCCATACTGTGATGCATGTTTGAGTGTAATTAATTATACAAAGAAAAAATGGTGTGTTTTGATTTTTTGATTGGATTTTAAGATGTGGCCATTGCAGATGAATGTGAGCTTGCAAGGCTGGGTTTAAATAATTTGAAAATTCCTTTTTACTATAAGGTTTAGTTATGACATTTTAATTAAACATTACAAAGTCAAAAATAAAAAAGTGAGCATACACTTGGATTAGTTGTTTACAATATGATCTGTTACAAGCATTTAGTAAATCGACTTTATTATCCATGTTAAATCTGTATTGTTGTTTTCAAAAGAACAGTATCACCATTAATTGATACCATTGCAATTTATCATCAGTGTCAAAGTAATTATGTATTATTAAAATTCATATTGTGTTATTTGTAAGTAATTGTCTGTTATATAATGTTGGGGATATAAAACGATCCATCATTTGTAAACGTGGAGATATTCAGGGTCTTTCAGAACTCGTTTTTAGTGTAAGAATACCAGCTTGTAAAGAGATTACATAATCCTTTGAGTAACTCTTTTGTGCAATTGTTCTTGTTTTACTTTAAAAGTTCATTTTTAAAGCTGTGCATGTGCAAAAGCTTAGTAATTGCAATCAGTCACTGGAGCCCCTGAGCCAAAGAGAATATACATTTAAATATGGAAAACCTCTGTAAATGTAATGATTATAATCTGTAGTACCTGGATGACATTATTATGAAAATGTTTTTGATATTTGTGCACTAACAGTATATTTCTCTTCTTAAGATACAGCCCAAAAACCCCCGCATTGGTCTCTGAAACCGTATATTACAAAAGAGGGGTTAGCCAGCAGTTTACCCTGCCAGCCTTCAAGATCGATTTCTCTGAATGGAAGGAAGAAGATGTAAGTATCTTCAGTCTAGCTCAGTGCTGTCACTCTCCTCTGATGGTCAAATCCATATTGGCTTCTAAGATACTGATTTGAACTCTCTGCATTATTAGTTTGCACAAGTCCAATAAAATGAAAATGAGCTTACGTTAGAAAATGTAAATTATTTGATCTCACTTATGCATTTCTCTTCTTTTTTTTTTCTTTTTTTTTAGCTCAACTTTGATTTAGACAGAGGTGTTTTTCCCATGGTGATTCAGGCTGTGGTTGATGAAGGAGATGGTATGTTGTCAGGACTTCATGATTTGCTCTAACACTTTGTCACATCAGAAATGTCAATAAATCTCTTGGCACACTACACTGTTGGGGCTTTTTTCTGCTTGGAAGGGATGTGATTTATTGCTTAACACTTTAACATGTTGCGTCTATACAGCACAGTGTTTCCTGAATATTTCAAAAGAGAACCAATCAGTGTGTTTGTTTTGCGCTGCTATGAATCTGCATTTTAAATGTAATCATTTATTTCAGATTGTTTGGGACATGCCCATGTACTGCTGGCAGCATTTGAAAGAGTGAGTCGAATTTGATGTCATATGCACACTTTCTGAAATGCTTATTTGTAGCAGTTGTGTATTTGTGTATCATGTTTTTTTTTGTTCGTTTTTTTTACATTTACAGCATGTTGATGGCAGTTTCTCAGTCAAACCTTTGAAACAGAAACAAATAGTGAGTCTTAATTTCCATATTGTCCTGTTTGTAGCATTACTCTACCAAGTACCAAGTAGAGATGGTAATGTGCTCATAATGTTTTTTTTCCCCCTAAATATCTGCTTGTATACCATAGGTGGACCGTGTCAGTTACTTGTTACAGGAGATATATGGAATTGAGAACAAGAACAATCAAGAGACAAAGGTGAAAAGATGATTATTGAAGTTCATTACATTTTCTATACGTTTATAGGGGTCTCTGTAATAATGGAAAATCTCATTGTGATTTTTCTCTCCAGCCATCTGATGATGAGAACAGTGACAACAGCAACGAGTGTGTGGTGTGTCTGTCAGATCTGCGGGACACTCTGATTTTGCCCTGTAGGCACTTGTGCCTGTGTAACTCCTGCGCTGATACTCTGCGCTACCAGGCCAACAACTGCCCGATCTGCCGACTGCGTATGTAACTGCTGTTAAAGGGATAGCCCACCTATAAATGAAAATTCTGTCATCATTGACTTCTATGGAACACAAAAGATGATATTTTGAAGAATGCTGATAACAAAACGGTTTCAGTTCCCATTGACTTACAACATATTTTTCCTTACAATGAAAGTCAATGGGAACTGAAAACACTGTATTCCACTCAGGGGTGGACTGAGTGATTTGGGGGCCCTAAGCAAATTTCAGGTACGGGGCCCCAACACAATAACTATGCTTTTTTACGCCCAACCCTTATTTTGCTCGCTAGTGCTCTCTCATTATAGCTATAACTATTATTTATTATAACTATTACCCCTTCACAACTTAAGTAGCCTAAATAATTAGTTAATATATGATGCTATTCTAAAGCCATATTAAGCTACCTTATTTTTTTCGGATCACAAAAGAAGACATTATATTTAAAAAATGCTTGCACTTGTCCATTTAATGAATTATAAACTTTTTCAGTCTTTTTACAGAAAGGATTCAAATGTCATAAAAATTATCCCATGCAACTCGTTCCGTATTCCAAGTGTTCTTAAGGCATACGATAGGGTTTACCGAGAAACAAATGGAAAATGTAATCTATTAAGCGAAAATCTCCAGTCATTGCATTCGTGCATTTATACGCGTTTCTAGTTTATAGTTCATTTGCGTTTATAGTTCGCGCTGACGCACACTAGAGAGTCATTTTGAAACATCAAGACAAATAAAATTATGACTTGAAACACAATAATTTCTTTACTGAGGTGAATATATCTATTCTGAGACAGTCAAAACAGCTTAGAATGCGCGCAAAGAGCGTTCCTTCTATAATCACTAAAAGCTCCACTCACTTCAGTTCCATTTCTAAGCATTCTGACACGTCTGTTGAGCCAAGCTCTCTACACAAAGAATATCTTATTTACATCTTATCTACACGTTGTTATAATGAGAGGATTCACAAGCTTACAGAACTCCGCACCTGACAAAAACTCGCCGTTTTGAAAGAGAACATTTGAGCCCATAACACAAATACATACTGGCATTGGCAAGGCTTCGCTAATATCATCAGACGGGGCCCCCTGATTCCCCGGGGCCCTAAGCGGCCGCTTACCTCGCCTATTGGTTAAGTCCGCCCCTGATTCCACTGTATTTATTGACCATAGAATGGAAGTCAGTGGGAACTGAAACTCTTTCGTTACCCACATTCTTCAAAATATCTTCTTTTCTGTTACACAGAAGGAAACATGACATGAGTGGGGAGTAAATTAAGCCATGATTTGTATTTTTGGGTGAACTCTCAGTCCCACAGTTATTTATCATTTCAGTAACATCCCGAAAATCATGTCAAGAAATTTTGAAATGGCTTTTTTGTCTGTCTCCAGCGTTTCGAGCTCTTCTTCAGATTCGAGCTGTAAGAAAGAAGCCTGGAACGCTTTCTCCTGTTTCCTTCAGCCCAGTGCTGGCTCAGAGCATGGATCATGATGAGCACTCAGTATGACACACGTCCATCTGTGTTGTCCCTATACAAAACATGGCATCACTCTCTGATTCTCGTTGTTTTATCCCTTTCCTCAGAGCTCAGACTCTGTTCCCCCTGGGTTTGAGCCCATCTCGCTGCTAGAGGCTTTGAACGGTCTTGGTGCCGTGTCCCCTGGCCTTCCATCTGCACCTCTGTATGACGAGATCAACTTCTCTGGGAGCCTGAGTGGAGAGAGCAGGCAGCTCAGCTCACCTGACCACTCTGGAGACAGCGGTGGACAGAAGAGCAAAGTCAGCAAGTCACCGGACAGGTAAACCTGACCCACTGCATGTTTGTTTTTGGATACTGACCCAAACAAGCAAATGGGCCTAACAGCATTGTGTGGATATACACTACCATTCAAAAGTTTGGGATTGGTAAGATTTTTTAAATGTTTTTGAAAGAATTCTGTTGTGCTCACCAAGTCTGCTTTTATTTGATCAAAAAATACAGAAAAATCTGTACATTTTAAAATTTGTTAATATTAAAATTTATTCCTGCAAAGCTGAATAAATCTTCAGTGAATATCTTCAGTGTCACATGATACTTCAGAAATCATTGATTTGATTAGCTTCTGGGGAAATATTATCAGTTTTGACAGTAGTGCTGATTCATATTTTTGTGGAAACCATGATAAAATTTTTTTGGATCAAAAGAACAGTATTTATTTTAAAAAGAAATATTTTGTAACATTACAAATTTCTTTACTATCACTTGATAAATTTAATATATCCTTGCTGAGTTAATTTCTGACTTTTGAATGGTAGTGTATCTTTAAAAAACTGTCAAGTGAACAAGTCAAGTTTCTCTTTGCCTTTGAACTTATCCTGCACTACACAGATGTTTTACCAGGAAACAGGAGATATTAACACAGGAATAAAAACAGCACTTGACAAACTATTTCATGGAATTTGTAACATTGCTTTCAAAAATGAAATAATGCTTTTGGCTGATCTATAGTGAGACTGTTTGGTAAATGATGTTTGCGTTCTCGTGACTGTTTAATGATAGCTGGCCTATGGCCACTCGAGCTGAACTTCCTGCATTAGCCAGGCTATGTGTCAGTGCCAAAGGTCATAAGCTTCTTCTTTCCATAAATCAGAATAATGACTTGGCTTGCCCTTTTCAGTACATCCTGTTGACATTGTGGCAATAAGGAAAATATGCTCAGTATCTCAGGAAGCATGCATGTGTTGACTCATTGTCCGTCTTCCTGTTTTATCTAGAATTTTATTGAGAGTCCTAACACAATTAAAAAGAGAGACCGATTGATTACTTGACAAAGAAATTAGTCAAGTATAATAATAAAATTGTCAAAAAAAAATAATTGCTGAATGATAAAAATGTTTCTATATTAATAAACACATCAAGATTTAAAAGTAACCATAAAAAAATAGTTTCCATTTTTTTTCCTTTTTTTTTTTTTGGCAGCTTGTGTTCTCTTTCCAACATAAAAGCAGATCCCCTTCCTGTGGGGTGCGTGACACTAACAATAACCGAATATACAGATAATCTGAACACTTCCTACTTCATCACCGCTCATCACACTAGTGTCACGTGTCCACAGCGCCACCCAGTGCATTTCATTTTAATGGTGCGAAGAAATAAAAGATATAACAAAGGCACAATCATCGAATAGTGTTTGTACTAGTAGACTTGATTAGTGCATCATCGCTAGTCCTGACAGTCTGTGTGTTTGCAGCACTCTACGCTCTCCATCGTCACCCATTCAGGAGGAGGATGAAGAAAAACTGTCTGAGATGTCTGATGCACAAGCTCACATGCTGCTGTCCAGCAGTCCTGCCCCCACTGAGGTCAGCAGCGCAGCCCATATAACATCTTACACACGGCCTGCACCTTTCTCATGTTCTTCTCTGTCTTTGTGTTGTCAGGGTACGGCTGGGGACGATGCCCCTGATTCACTGTCTCCTGAAGATGGTGAGTCCACTGTTATCACTGCCTGACTAGAAATAGGAAAATAAAACAAATGCTATATTACGTGGTTAAAGTGTATTACGTTACGTTTTTTTTAATGTATATTAATCACAATAATATAATGTCTTCTTAAATTGTGTTTTTTTTTTTTTTTTCTCAGGACATATTGATATGTGATTAATTGGAATTAATTTGACACATTAATTAGTGTAGCATATAATTAACATTTTTATAGCTTTTAAGCGAATAACAGCCCTGTTGGGACTCGTGATAGGGACATGTTTAGATGTGCTGCTGTGTCATAGAAGCAAAAATTTCAGTCATATTTTTGGCCACTTTAGCTACGTAATAGCTACATATTTTTTTCTTTTTATAAAATTTGTTAAGGTTCTAAAGTTTGGGGTCAGTTTTTAAAGAATACTATTCAAATACTATTCAGATTGAAAGAATTGATTCTCAGCAATGCTGCATTTATTCGATCAAAAATACAGTAAAATAGTAATATTTTGAATTATCATATATCATTTTCTGATTTTAAAATATTAAAGAAGTGCTTCTATTATGGGTAATGAAAGGTTCATATTTTAGTTTTGGGAGTCCCCAACAACAGGTTGACATGCATGCAAGGTCAAAAACCACTTTCATTGTCTTATAATATGCATTTATTTTTACCTTATTTTCTCAACAATTCATTTTTCCAAACTTCTCCTTTGCATGACGCTAATCTGCGGCGATTGGTCTGATTGGTCTCGTTTTCGTTTCATCATGCCTTTTTTTAAGGATTTTTTATGAATAGAAAGTTAAAAAAAACAGCATTTATTTGAAATGGAAATTATTATTAGACATTATGAATGTCTTTGCTATCACATTTGATCAATTTAATGTGTCCTTGCTGAACTGAAGAATTCATTTCTTTCTAAAAAAATAAAAATAAAAAAACATAACCCCAAGTTGTTGAAGGGTGTATATTACAAATATTTTATAAACAGTCTTGAAACTGCTCGTGTCGTGTGTGCGTTAATATCATAGAGATTTTTCTTTTGTGCAACTACAGCTTTTGTTTCTATTGTTTGTGAATCTACACAGAGGATCGATTAAATTTGGAGGAAGAGGTGATGAATGACTGCAGCAGTGAGCACAGCAGCTTTACCAAAACTGAAAGTGACCCACCTGGAGACCTGTCCCTCCCCGGTGAGCGCACATCCAGACACAAGAGCCCATTGTGCATGCTTTAAGTGTGTCCTTTACAGAGACATTATTGTCTTGAGCATGTGCGCTCTCTTCCAACAACATCTTTTGTTCTTGCAAGTTGACAGACGCTATGTTTCTGGCTCTCGTCATTCAGCTTATCTAATCTGTGTGCGCTGTTTATTCCTTGACTTCTTTTCCCTGCCTTCCTGCCTTCTCTCGTGGTCTTGCTCTGGGCAGCTCTAGGTCCTGATTCCTGCTCTATTGGTTTGGAAGAGTAATGGGTATGTAGGCCTCTGTGTCCTTCTTGTCGCTCTTCCTCCATGTTCTTGTTCTCAGTGCCGTGCAAACCTATACGGCACAAAAAGTTCTTCAGTTTCCAGTTTTACTGGTTTAATCAATCATTAAATTGTTGCTTTGAAGTACCTGTTTCTAAAATATGGCATGTTACATGTGATTTTGTTTTGATATTAGTGTAGTTTTTAACTGCAGTATTGGTCATTTCTGTAGGATTATCTGGCTCAACGGAAAGTCTGAACACTCAGAGTACCTGCTGCTCCAGTCAGCCGCTCCTGGGTCCCTCAAGCCATTTGCACATGGACGATGATGAACTGGATTTTTAACCCTGCCCATCTCCTTCTTTGTACAGCCCGATATGTCTCCACGTTGCAGTTTGATGCACTCCCATTCCAGTATCCCACTTTGAATATGATTGACTCTTGTTCCAGGCCTTTTGTTTTTTAACCTAACTGGCTGAGGCCGATGAGCTTGTTCTGGTGGTCTGTCATATTTCTTCTGCTTGGTTTTAGGGCTCCTTTACATTATTCAAAAGCTGCATTATTATCTTTGTTCCATGAATCACTAAAGAAGATTCCATGAAAGTGGAAGTACTTTGTAGGCTCCAAATCCAGTCAAACAAAATGATTAGTCCTTACTACATATCAAGTTTTCAGAAGCCATATGAAATATTTGCGATGAACAGACCAAACTCTAAACCATCTAATAATATTCCTCTCAATTACAAAATGCCTTCATGGTCTACTTTTATCGAACTTTTGGAGCTTCACAGTCCATCGTTTCATGGAAAAAGATAAAATGCAGGTTTAGAATGATGATAATTTTCTTTAGTGAAATGGTAGATGGTTGTTGCTGAAGAAATTCCTGCTGATTTGTGGATACACTCTTAAAAATAAAGTGCTTTTTTTTTTTTAAATTGGCATTTGTTGAACTTTTAACATCCAAGGAATCTTACCATTGTACAAAAGGTTCTTCACAGTAGGGAAAAAAGGTTCTTTAGATGATTAAAATGTTCTTCACACTTAAGAAAAACATGTATTGTTTTATGAACTGTTTGCTGAAAGGTTCTTTGAGGAACTGCTTCTATGTATTTTTAAGAGTGTAGATGGTGAAGGAGGTCATTTCAGTGCTTGGTTATGTAAAGCTGAATATACAGCTTTGATCCAGGACTTGATTATACCACTAATAAACATACAGCAGCTTGTTACGATTAATAGACAAAGCACACTTCAATAAAAACTCATTTCAGGATATCTGTACGAGTAAACGTAAAACTCAACAAATGATCATGTGTTAAACTAATGAGTGAATAATACAGAAATATAATTGTAACTGTGCATTTTGAAATGTTTTTAGTAAGTGCTTAAATGTCCTGAACTTATTTTTGTGTGTGCTAACTGAAGATGAGAAGTCAGAAAAGCACTTCTGAGAATATATATATATATATATATATATATATTCCTGATTTCAAATGTAATATTTATAGTGATCAAATACTGTTGGAAATGGTGGACTTGTTGTCAGTTTAATGACCAAATATTGTGCAGTCTAACAGTGCTTTAAATGTGCTTGCTTGTTCAGCTATTTATGCTCTAAAACATTAAGGACTAAAAAAGCCATGGTGGACTCTCTTTACCTCTTTATTTGCTTATGAATATTGTAATATGATTTTTAAAAAGGCATTCCTTTCTTGTGTAGGTTCAGATGTTATTGAATCATTTTAGAGTGACGACTTTGTGAATATTTGACAGGTTGGTTGTATTTCTTCACAGCTGGACCCTGTATTTCTAAGAAAGGAAAGAAAAGCTCAACGAACAAGTCACAAGAAGCATGGAATCTCATTGTTCTCCTCAAACATGCAGATATGCAGTGTCTTGTAGCATTATGCAGAGAGGTTTATGTGCCTTTAAAGAACAAAGCAAGTGTTGCTACAGCTTTTGCTTATAGCTGTGCTGTTCTTGTGTTCATTGGCTGTAACCTTTAGCCTTGACTACATTTATGCATTAGACGTGAGACTGATGTTCTTGTTTGCAATGTCCATTTTGGAAAGCAGATCATTTTAAACTGTAGGTCGAAAGGTATTGCTTATACAGATTTTGTTATGCTATAATACTTAACATGATTTTTATTATATCATCTGTTAATACTGATTAAGCTGCTCTGTACATGTATTTTAATCAAATGTAAAAAAAAAAAAAAAAAAAAGATTATTGATGGTGTTGAATTAATTGCTTACAGCTCTGCATGGTAATATTGATGTAAGATTTATCACTGCTCTGGAAAATGCATATTATTTATTTCCTCAAATAATGTGCCATTTCAATTAAATATTCCACTGTGCCTTCTTGTTCCTCACTTGTGAGAAGTGCATTTAAAGCGTACCTTAAAAAAGAATAATTATGAAAGCAATATACTTTGAGGTAATATTTCATACATCAGTGTGCACCTAATGTATCATTTTTATGGAACAACTGTTGTATATAAATTACATGAATGTTATATCCTAAATGTAAGAAGTCAAAACTTCAAGTGCTTTTTGACTTATTTTAGCAGCTCTTAAACAAAATGTGATGTTGTCACTTCTAATATGCTATTTCTGCATGTACTTTGGTCAGTGGCACTGAAAATAAAAAGTAGTTCAAGGCAACTGTAATTTAGAAAAATATTCTACTGCAGCAGTACTTTACTGTGTGCTGATACTACAATGCACTTCAGTACCCTTCAAAACACTTTCTGAAACATTTTATTAAAAATTACTTAAAAATGTATTTTCTTAGATTTATTTATTAAAACCTTCAGTACTTATTTACAGATCCATAAAAATGATGTTGTCTATACTTTTTTGGTGATTTTTCTGACCTATTCTAATTGATGCATCATCTTTTAAGGCAAATTCTTTAATAAACATGTTTAATTAGAATAATATAACACTAATAGCAGTGTTGGGTAAGTTACGCTAAAAAATTATTAATAGATACTAATTACATCTTCAACCATGTAATTACATTACTGAAGGCCTACTAATTACTCTTTCTAGATAGTAGTGATAGTAAATAACTTACTTGGCTACTAATTATTCCTACTTTTTAAATTCCCTAGCAGCCTCAACCAGCTGAACAATACAAGAATGAGACTGTTCCTTTTATTCTTTCAGATGAATCATATAAAATTGCATAAACTATTCTTGAAGTATTTAAAAGGAGACTGTTACAATATAAACACGTTTTAACATTAGATGGTAAATTTTGATATTAAATCCACTATTGTTTTCTTAAAGGGATAGTTCACCCAAAAATGAAAATTCTGTCATCATTTGCTCACTCTCAAGTAGTTCCAAACCTGTCCTCTGCTGAACACAAAGCAAGATATTCTGAAGAATGTGGAAAACAGCAGTTCTGGGGCACCATTGACTTCCATAGTATTTTTACTATGTTAGTCAATGGTGCCCCAAAAGAGCCTGGTTACAAACTTTCTTCAAAATATCTTCCTTTGTGTTCGGCAGAACAAAGAAATTCATACAGGTTTAGAACTACTTGAGGGTGAGTAAATGATGACAGAATTTTCATTTTTGGGTGAACTATCCCTTTAAATGTGAAACTAAAACCACCATTAGGTGGCGGCAAATCACTATTTAATGAATATGTCATGGAATCGTTTGCTTCCTTCAAAAGGACTTTATAAATTGATAATTGATTAATTCGCTTAGGGTAAAGGCACTCTTCTTTCTCGTTTGATATTGCTTATCTATACCGTATGTAGGCTATAGTTAAAAAAAAAAAAAAAAAAAAAAACCTCTTACAGTCAGATGTTAGGTCATTGGCACTGCTCAGAAAACAGACATGTGATGTAAGAACATTGAGTCAAGCGTATGAAATTCCAAATGGAAACATGGATGAGGAATGAGCTTTATGTGTGCAGATGAGAGAACTGTATAAACAGCACAGCTCCCTCATGTGTGGACATGTAGCCTACCAGACGTCTACTGTCTGTGAAGCAACGCAGAGAAACATGGCGTCCTCCGGTGAACACCTGCTGACTTAATGACACAAGTTATTCAGTCATTGAATAAACCACAGACCCCATTGTCATTGTCTGAGCAGGTTAGTGGATCACCACAGAAATAATCGGTCATGAGTCATACAGTTAAAAACACTTATGATGGCTCAAACGACAAACAAACAGAAGACTATAATACAACGGTGTTTGTGTCAGCTTGTGTTGGCCCTGAATGAGTCATCCATTTGCCTCATAATAGCTCTTAGCCTATATTTAGTATATTACTGGTCAGAAAGCTATTTATTATCTATAATCTCAACTTCTGTGAAACACGATTGCTCTAAATGGTCAAATGTTAAAATATATATCAACTGACTACTTAAAATGCTACTAAAATATTAAGATAATATTAAAAGATTGTCTTTACAGGACTGGAGAAATATAAGGATTCTAATATTATTCTGTGGAGTTTTCTCTGATAAACTGTTTCTACATTAAAGGTTGTACACTAACAGTAGTTCACCTAGTGATTGGAATTACTCTGAGGGGTCGTTGAAGGTCAAGTCATCTTAAAACCAAGTAGCTCCTCCTATGATGTCATCGGAGGCCCATAATTAACCCAGAGCTTTCTCTCATTGAGTCTGATCTATCTGGAAGTAAAGAGCTGGATTCATCAGGCTTCAGCCAATTATTGAACTAAGTCAGTGGACTAGATATATTTAGTTTGTCTGATGTCATTGGTGTTTGGTGATGAGTTTTTGGCTCAAGGTCTGCATTTACAGTCACACCAGAGAAGGTACGTTAAACCTGGGATCAGACTTGGTTTATGCAGTTAGTCAGTTCCTTACGACCCCAAGTAATCATTTCTTTTTGATTGCCTTACACCAGGGCACCTGTCATGTTAGAATAGAAAAGGGTCCTGTCCAAACTGTTGCTATAATATTAGAAGCACACAATTCCCTAAAATATCATTATATGCTTAAACATTAAGATCTGTACTCATGGAAATTACTAAAGTAGTCAAACCTGTTCATTAGAAGGGGGCGACCCAATACTTTTGGCAATATAGTGTGTGTGTGTGTATATATATATATATATGGAAATATTTAAGCTACGTGTTAATATTTAAGGACAAAACACATACTGAGTTCATCTAATTTCCTGTTTGGGTTGCTCAAAAAAAAAAAAAAAAATGCTGGGTTACACAAAAACTGCCTAAAAATGACACACTACTATTTGGCTAGAAAATATACAGTCCAAAAATAACTAGTATTTTTTAGAGTACTGATTCACACTTGATATGGCGAGTTGAGCGGATGTTTAGGTAAATGTAAGCCAGGTTATTAAAGGAAAAAGATGGTTCACTTTCCTTTTTAATTAGGTGTTCAACCCTCTTTGTGATGTGAAAAATATCAAGTATTTCAATAATAGAAATAAATATCATTAAAATAAATAAATGTCAAAATATACACTACTTTTCAAACATCTGGGGTCAGTAATATTTTTTAAAGAAATTAATATTTTTATTTTATTGATCAAAGGTGTCAGTAAAGGCATTTATAATATGTCTCTTTTAAATAAATGCTTCACATTCATCATCCTGAAAAGCACAACTGTTTTCAATGTTGCAAATCAGCATATTAGAATTATTTCTGAAGGAACAACAATTCTGGATTAATGATGCTGAGAAATCAGCTTGACATCACAAGAATAAATTACATTTTAAAATATATTAAAGTAGAAAAGAGTCGATTCAAATTGTAATAATATTTCATAATTGTACTGTTTTTACTGTATTTTGATCAAATAAATACAGCCTTGGTGAGCATTTACTTACAGACTCCATTTAAAACCTTATAGTTTATGTCATAGTCTGTAAAAAAATTATTTAGAACTATTAATTTTACAATTGGTGGCACATAAATTCTTTAAAAACACACCAACACATAGATAGGTTAAAAAACAAACAAACAAACAAACAGTTTTACTTATACTTTGTTACATTGTGATGACTTTCTTTTTGGTTAAGGGTAGTTAATGATTCATACCAGTTAAAACTGTATTTTTGATCAAATAAATGCAGTTGAATGGTAGTGTAATGTTCATTATGCCTTGACAAACTGACAATAACCCAAAGATTTTGGAATGGTTACATGAGTGATACACCACTTCTGTTAATTGGCCCTGTGGGTGTATTTATCAGCCAATGCCATCCTTGTTCTCTTTTTAAGCACCGGCTTGCTGAATTTGGTAACTCCAAATACGTAACAGAGCTACCAGGGCTGGCGTAAACACTACAAAGCTTTCTTTGGCTGTACAAACAGTTTCTGGGTAAGCATTTGGAGCTGCGCTGTGAGTAGGCTATTAGCACGCAGACTCTTAGGAAATTGCTGCAGCTTCACCTGGCACGTGCGCACATCACTATCCCTCTAAAGACGGGACACTTTAGCAGATCGGGGCGGGCCGGGACAAAGAGAGGGACAGGGGGAGGGTTAAAGAGGAGGAGGTAGTGTGATAGGACTCAAACACTTCAGACCGTAGAAGAGAGCGGCCGGACAAATCCACTGAGGGAAAGACAGCAGTGTCCTAAAACTCTGAAGTGAGGGAAAACTAAGAGCTGAAGAGACTGCGTTAGTGTTTCAGACCGCGCTGTCCTCCAGCCGTCAGAAGTGTGCGTGTGTCAGACCATGGCACCGCAGGTCGTCAGCTCACCTTTCCTGAAGCCATTCTTTCTGAAGACGCCGCTAAGTGTTGCCAGTCCTCGACGCCAGCGACGACACACGTTACCTGCCAGCGAGTTTCGAAATCTCACCCCACAGGACGCCATTAGTGTGTTTGAGATAGAGAGAGAAGGTAAGATGTTTCACACACATGGTGGGGTTATACTGGGGTGCCACAAATAGATTTACCAAAATACAGAGGCAGAATTACCTATTGGTTGTTCAGTCAGTGTTAATAATGTGAAACTTGTTTTTAGATAAAAACACTCTTTTTGTTTTAGTTGTCCTGAGTGAATGTAGTTTAAGCAGCTCTAAACACTTGATCCCTGGTCTCTAGGAAATCTGATGGTTGGGATTAGGTCAGATTTGTGGGCAACAGGTTGACATTATCCAGAGGCGTCATCTATTTGATTATTAATTATTTAATTTATTGAGCTATCTCATCTACTTTCTTATTTTTATTTCATTTTCTATAATGTTTTGGCAATATGTACTAAAGTACACCACCTTTTTGGGGTCAGTAAAAAAAAAAATTGATAGAAAATAATACAAGGATGCATTAAATCCAGTAAAGACATTTATAATATTACAAAAATTTATATTTTAAATAAATGTTGTAATTTCAATCTTTCTTTTCATCAAAGAAGTCCAAAAAAATGTATCATTTTCCACAAAAATATTAAGCAGCACAACTGTTTTCAACATTGATAATAATAAGAAATGTTTCTTGAGCAGCAAATTATATTAGCAGCATATTAGATTCATAAATGAAGGATCATATGACACTGAAGACTGCAGTAATTATGCTGAAAATTCAGCTTTTCAATCACAGAAATAAATAAAATTTAAAAATATATCCTAGTAGAAACACTTATTTTAAATTGTAATAATATCTCACAATATTATTACAATTTAAAATAAAATAAGTCATAATATGATTTTAAAAAAAAAATGCTTGGTGAGCAAAAGAAACTTCTTTAAAAAAAAAAAAAAAATCATTCAAACCCAAACGTTTGATTGAAAGGTAGTGTATGTTATACCAATAAAGCAAAATTAATTTCAATAAAAAAAAGAAAAAGAAAAAGAAAAATGGTTCAGGCTAGTCTGGAAAATTGGGTATCGGGTATGGTGCCTCATAGATTACTGTAAAAACACACCAACAAACATCTGGATAGGCAACAAATGGTTTTACTTATACCACGTTATATTGTTTCGGTTAAGGGCAGTTAATAATTCCTACCTGTTAAAAAAATCACCCCCTAAACTCTTTTAAGAACTTCCCAAGTTCTAGAACACTAGAAGAATCTAGTCAACATGCTGATCTGATTGTGATAAACCTGCAAATCCACCGATAAGCTCTTGTTTGCATTGGTATAACAGGGTTGACTCACCCCTGTATTTTCCCCTCTGCAGCATTTATATCTGTTTCTGGTGAATGTCCACTCACCCTTGATGAGGTGCTTAGTTTCCTGGGTCAGTGTCCTGAGCTCTCGATGGGATGGTTTGAAGAGGGTCAGCTGGTGGCCTTCATCATTGGATCTGGCTGGGACAAAGAGAAACTAGAACAGGTGAGAAACATGATTCTTTAAAGAAACCTGTTATCATGTAGATCAAGAACTTCACTTTACATTCTAACCCTCTTTTGACCATCTGATCCAGGAAGCCTTGACCACACATGTCCCAGACTCTCCCACGGTACACATCCACGTGTTGTCTGTGCATCGCCACTGTCGACAGCAGGGCAAAGGCTCCATATTGCTTTGGCGATATTTGCAGTACCTGCGCTGTCTCCCCGGTCTACGCCGGGCCCTGCTGGTCTGTGAGGAGTTCCTGGTGCCCTTCTACCAGAAGGCTGGCTTTAAGGAGAAGGGTCCCTCGGCCATCAATGTGGCGGCTTTGACCTTCACAGAGATGGAGTATCAGCTTGGAGGCCTGGCTTATGCACGACGAAACAGCGGATGTTAGTTACTTTAGCTCATTCAATCCTGAATCAGGACACCATGCGTAGATTCTGGACGGCTCTCGGCAATCACTGGCTCAAAGCCCAACTACCACCTGAGCAAGGAACCAGAGACTTACCTATGCACTCATTTGAAGAGATCTAAGCAGTTACATTTGGCTATATGAAGGTTAAAGCTGGTTGTTTACTGCATTTTTTTTCTCGTATACTGCCCAAGATACACTGCACATTTTACTGGTCAAAAAAACAGTGATTGTATTTAACAATTCATAAGAAAATTCTTTATTTTTTTGGAAAACCATATTCACCATATTCATAGAAAAAAAAACAATTAGTTTGATCAATAAAAAAGATATTTTTTAATTTTAATAACATTTAACATTAACATTCTTCTGTTAAAAATTCAACCATTCAAAATGTAAGGTAAGAAAAATAATAAAATAAAATAATTTAAAATTTGAGAATTTTTATTTTTTATATATGTTCCAAACTCTTTGGATTGCAAGTGGACAATGAAATGTTGATTATATTGTTGTAGAATAAAATCTTCCTTATATATTACTGTATTTGTGACAATGTGCTTTGGAAATGCAAACTATTGTATACAGAGTATGAACTGATGTAAACTATAATTAGAATATCCATAAATGTTCTCTGTGGCATTAGTCATATTATCATGCGTATCTAATCAATAAAAATAAAAATCTAACAACAAAGCTATAATTTTGTAATGTGTATTTTCTAAGCACAGTGGTGAAAATGCATTTCAGTAACACTTTACAATAAAGTCTTCTACAACTGATGGAACTGACAATATTGACAGATACAACTTTTGATTTTAATCATGTATTGGTAAATGCTGAAATTAACTTAATGCTTTAGAAGTATTTCTCATTTTTACTGTAGTTCATATAATGTTAACAAATGGAAACTTACTGTAAAGTGTTACCAGCGTTTCTTTGGGTTTATGGATACATATTGTTATTATCCTTGGTATCATCTTAAATTTTGTTCCAATACTAGTCAGAGTGATTTAGTATAGAAGTCTGTTTCTGCCTCAGAGTTAAAAAAAAGTGAGGAAATTAAACTACCGGTAATAAAGTTGCACTGTGAGATGTAAAGACAGTTGAGAAATAAAGTCACCTTGCTACTTATAAAGACACGACTGCATAATATTAAGCCACTGTGAGATATGATATGAAGTTACAATTTTGATCTCAACTGCAAGGTATAAAGTTGCAAATTACAAGAAAAAATGTTACAGTTGTGAGATATTAAGTCACACTGTAAGAAATAAAGTTGCAATTGTGAGAAATAAAGTCATTGCGATATACTTATATTACAAAATGTATTATGAAAAATAGTCACATCGTGAGAAAAAGTCTCAATTATGGGAAATAAAGTCATCTTGCTACTTACTGTATAAAGTCACAATTGCATGATATTAAGTCACTGTGAGGTATGAAGTTACAGTTTTGAGAAAATAGTCACATTGCAAGATATAAAGTTGCAGATTACAATTGTGAGATAAGTTTTACTGTAAGAAATAAAGCTGCAGTTATGAGAAATAAAGTCACATCGCAATATACTCATCTTTTGAAAAATGAAAAATAGTCACATTGTGAGATAAAGTCTAAATTATGGGAAATAACGTCACAATTGTGAAATATTATGTCACTGAGATAAGTTGCAATTATGAGAAATAGTCACATTGCAAGATCTAACATTGCAATTACGAGAGACAATGTCACAATTGCGAGATGTAACGTCTCACAAGAAAGTTACCTTTTTATTTATTTTTTTTACTCTGAGGTGGAAATGGGCTTCTATAATTTAGTGCTAGTTTGGGGTCTAGTAGACAAGAAAAACAGACAAACTTCAGAGGTGCAGGTTGTTTTAGCTGTATTCTGTAACAAGTGAGTAAATTGGGTAGCTAAAACACTACCCTTTCATAATCAACCATTACTCCATTAGAAGTAACACACAAATAAAAGAATATCATTTGAGTGCTCAACGTGTAACGAAAATATGGCAGTAGTAGGTACATTTATCAAGGCACCAAAGGTACAGAGTTTTTCGTCCCTGGATTCTGAGGTCGACTAAACAAAGACAAACCTACCCCTGACATGCTAAAACATAAAAAAGTACAACAATCAAATTGGAGAAGACGTGTTCTCCGTTTGGTGTACCAGTGCTTTTCTTATGACACTGCCTTCTGAGACTGTAGTGTAAAGAAAGTTTTCAGCCGAGGGTGACCCTGTTTTCATATGACTATCAGACACCCTTATCAATAGACTACATAAAACTTTATGGTACGTTAAAAAGCGATCTTCGTTCCTAAAATCACGGTCAAAGTGGAGATCCAACTTACACTTGAGTAAAAAAAAAACAACAACACAAGCATACTGTCCAAGTTCACAGAAAGGGCTTCATTTGGGGCGAGACGAAGTGCAACTGGATGAACACTGACAGATGCAGATCAACGACCAATCAAATGCCTCTCTCCCCGAAGCCCCGCCTCTCCCTCAATGGAGGTGTGCATTGAGGTCGTACTTCTCACAGAACTTGTCGGTGAAAGGAATGCAGGTGAGCAGCTCGCACCACTCACACTTGATGGGAGACACGTAGAAGAGCACCACGAGTCCCGCGAACAGCCCCACGAACACCACCAGGAAGATGATGATCTGGCAGCGCTTGCGGTACATGTCCAGGCGGCCGAAGCTGATGTAGGGCAGGAAGGCGAAGGAGAGGAAGAAGCCCGAGATGAATCCGCAGATGTGGGCGAAGTTATCGATCCAGGGCAGCAGGCCGAAGGCGAACAGAAAGAGCACCACGCACAGTAGCTTAGTGAAGGCCCTCCACGGCTGAGCCAGAATCTGCCAGCTCTGAATCAGCTCCACAAACAGACAGGCCAGGATCCCGAACTGAGAGCCAGCTGGACCCACCTAGAGAACAAAAGAGAGACAAGCTCAGTGCCAGAGATACATGAGTAAAATACCCCTTTTCCACCAAGATGGTGCTGGTTCTCTTAAGCCCAAAGTATACTTCACTTTTTCCATGTATGCGAGGGTCAGCGTACAGTGCGTGTAACGCAAATTTCGTCATCAGTATAGCACACGCATACTGTACGCGCACCATCCGATTTTTGTAACCATGCATACTATGCGTGTGTAGGTTGCACATGCGCATTAACTTGGTTTTGCAATAATCAGTTGTTCCACAAGGTGGCAACACTGGCTCACAACGTTATTTCACAGTAGAAAATGAAACTAAAGAGACAACAACAACAAAAAAGCGGAGACTGCAACAACAACAGACGGCCGATTTGAGAAGTGCTTGTGTGAGAGGGTTATGAGAGAGCAGCAACTTGAGTTTAAAAGAGCGCAACAACATTTTTATTGGTTATAACTTCTGGAGTAAAAATAGAACAGATGCTGGACTAAGATGAAGATTTCTAGAGCACATGTGTCGACTGCCTGCGTTCACACACGCTATCGAATGGAGTATACTTTGAAAGGCAGCGTGTTCGACTGTACGCATACGCTAGCGTACGCATGAAAAACTGAAGTATACTTGGTGCATTAGCCCATGGTTTTCTTAAACTCGGGTTCACAAATCCCCTGGTGGATCATGAGGGAACTGCAGGGGGTTTGTAAGTTGACTAAAACAATTCAGTCATAGAAATGTACAATTAAAATAAATAATTGTAAAATAAAAACAAAAAAGATGGAATTTTCTGTTACCAATCATCATGTGACCATTACCCAACACACTGTAAGTTTACTAGCAATTTATAAATGAAAATTGTGTTTACACCAAATTCCTTTTTAGTGCATCAAAGAACTGTAAATGTAAATGTGTTGTTAAATGATTGAAAAATTAGGGGTGCTTTAAGAAAATATTTTAAATCAAAATGGTTTGGTTGTCTTAGCTGATGCTCCCAAACAATGGCATAACTGTCACACTGAAATAAAGAGAGAAATAAATAATACAAAAATTGGTGTAGAATCAATTTCCAATTTTCTAGTAAATTTCACAAATAATTATAGAGAAACAGCAAGTAACATTGAATTAAGCAGGAAATTGTGAAATAGAAAAGCTGAAATAATATTTTCTTGTAAAACATACTCCAAAAATCTTTTTTTTTTTTTTACAATGCGTGAGTTACAGTTTTTCTCGATTGCTTAAACACATTTCTTGAAACTATGCCTTGTATTCTCAAAACAGTAAACACGAATCCATAACTTCTAACTCAATTCCCCAAACTTCCTATATTCAGGTCAAAATGAAGCTATCCACTCAAAACAACTCAATCTTGCTGAAAAACCAAACTTTGCTCTCAGACATGACACACAAACAGTCAAAAACACACACACTACAACACAGTTTTACACACTGATGAGATCAATTCAAAACAATACTACAAAAACCCGTAATAAGTGTTGCTTGTGGTACTCCCCAAATGTTTTATTCCTCAATTTAATGTACTGTAGAGTACAGTACAATACAGCAAACAACAAAAATAATTATTCTGCCCCAGTATACCGTCTTTGGTCTGAGACAGGCCAAAGAACCTCTTCAACATCACAGGCTATACTGGCCCTGGCCAGGCAGCGGGGGTAAAATCCTCTCGCATGCCTGATGTCCTTGTGTCATTGTTCACAAACAAGATAGGCAAAATGCTTAGTCATGTTGTCAGTATAACAGTGCACTCTGTTAGTATTACCTGATGTAAACTATGGCAGCAGTTTGGATGACAGTTACTATATTGAAATGCAGAAGTCTTATGTATGCCATTTGTCCATTTCAAAAGTACAAATGTACACATTACTGTATGTGGGATATTGATTGAAAAAGACTGGATATGATTCACAGTTACACTTTTACTAGTGGTCTGACCAAGAAAAAAAAAAAAAACATTACAACGTCATTGTGAAATAGAAAAGAAAAAGAAATATGTGCACAAAGGCGAAAATAAAAATTAGAAAGTCCACTGTCAGAATTTGTAACTCTTGTGTTGTCCTCTGTCTATACAGTACATGCTTTCCAATTGAAGGTTCATGAGATGTACCTTTGAGCTGTTTGAGAGAACTGATCTGTCATTGGTTGATCTATATTCTCTTCATTAGTGAAAGTCAAGATTCACTTGAACAATTCATGGCAAAATTATAAAAAGTCCAATAGAATTGTGTAGAACATATGCTTGACGGTTTATGACAACTAGATCAATCATTTTGCATTTACCATAATGACTTATATGATGAACTAATGACTTGAGGCTTTTGGGGGTAAGACTATAGCACAGAGAACTATATAATACATTTTGAGCAACATGACACTAGTAAGTAATAATGTAGGAAACCACAGACAAATGCACATAATCAGTTGCATGAATGTACCAAAGCAATCACAACTTGTTCAAAAGAATGAGAAACTTTTTATGATGTGCACAAGTGACTAGATGATGTGGAGGTTGAACAAGTAGTTTTGAGAATTTCATTTCTGATTCGAGAAATGCACCAAAGCCACTGAGAAAAACTGTAAGCTGACTTTGGCCCTTTTATCTCCATAGAAGTTTCTGATTGGTGTGTGATAAATTTTGACTCCTAGTGTTTCCACTTTGGCAATTGTGTGCTAATTGAGCTCAAACTTTGCTGACTTGAGTGAACAATATTGAATGCTAGTGCTTTATAAATGAGCACATGGTGTAAGCGCTGAGAAATGTAGGGATTTGTGTGTAGAGTTTTGCAGTAACAGTTCACCAAATCTGACTCATGTGTCAAAGCAGGGAATAGTGTTTATAGTTTAGGGAAATGGGTGTATTTTTTGAAAAATGGCGTTATGGTTTTGAAATTTTAGTTCAAAAGCCTGGTTATAGTGTTTTAGCAATCGAGAAAAACTGTAATATGTGGGTCAATGACATAGAATGTCATTCATAATAAAGAAAATGAAAACATCATTCAAAAATCCAGCTTAAAACACATAAGTACACTGTGTTTATTCATATAGTTTTGAAAAACCTTTATGCCAATTTTGTGTATTATTAATTCAAGTGTATTCAAATTATTGTTACGTATAAAAATAAAAACACAGTATTTTTTTTTTATAAATTACTAGAGCCAGCCAAAGATGTGTCACTAATTAATAAAATTAATAAAAATCAATTTGATCACAGGATATTTATAAATAAAATCATTTCATTTTAAGCATGAAAAATAAAGCAGCTGTAGCCACTGTGCAACACAAAATACACAGGATATCCATCAAGTCAATGTGTGTCGCATCACATCGAGTTTAGATAGTGTCACTGATTAAGAAATGGGTGATCTAGTGTTTTTAGCAATTTCTATTTCTAGACCAGAAGGTTTTAGGGGCTGGTTGTAGCACCCTATGGGTAGAAAAGAGGCAAAATGCATCAAGTGGGGCTCACCTCAGCTCTGTAGGGGAGGAAGATGGCACTAGCCAGGTTTCCTGTGATGCCACTCAGGATATAAATGATAGATATTCGTAGCCACCCAGCCAACTTCTCTAGGTCTCGAAGAATTGTCATCTGAAAACATACCGACACCAGGCAATGCAGAATCCTGTTTTGGACAGATGGGAACAGAGAAAACGGTTCAAGCATGTTGTTTATAAGCTGCTATGACATCTTTATGGATTTGAATGCATATTTTTCATTCTCAACACACCACAACATTCTGACATGGCTACAGTGGTCATAAACATTCCCTTCATACAAGATATGATGCCACTGACTGGCCAAGCAAACCACTGCCTGTGTCATAATTACACTTCTGTCAGTTGTCTCATAAAAATGTGGCAAAGGCATGTCACAACAAGAGTCTCCACAAATACTGTGATTATGAAATGCGATGTGCAATGGCCACCAAACACAAACAAATATGCATCAGTAACCACATCAATCCTAAAACTTCAGCAGGTTCAAGGACGTTTGAGAGAGGGATGATAAAGGTGTGTGACAGAGGCACGTGCAGAAGCGTTAATCTACTGAGCCTTCTTAAGGAAGGCAAAGAGCCAAAGTGCAGCTCAGTGAAGCACTCTTTTTGATTACTACTACAGATCATGCCATACTAAGTAGCAGCATCTTCTCCAAGTGTCAGCTGTTTCTTAAAGCAGATAATCTGATCGTATGTGTCAGCTTTTGGAGCATCTGAGATAAACAGTGCAGCATGGGATATGGTGCTTATGGGTAAAAAAAACATTCCAGCATGTGTACATAATGAAAACCCAGAGGAATTTTAAAAAGCTTATGGGTTGTTCTTGCTCAGAAGATTTCTTTGTTTCATTTGAATATGAACTATCAAATGTAGGAATAAATACAGAAACTCCCGAGACAATTGTTGACACCGTATGCCTGAGAGCAGAGCTGTAAAATGAATATTGACTGCATAGCTCTAATAATTTGGTCTGGGAGGATTCTGATGAGAAACTGAGTCAATATATTTGAATTGTCTTTGCAGACTGTATTTTGGCAGTCTGAGCACAGTTTATTAAATCTCTTCTGAAACTCTAGAGGAGACACATGCATTAATAAGTACCAGTATCTGCATCTTGTTTGACAGTTTTTGCCTCTTTGTTTTCCTGTTGGTTTGAATAGACCTGTCATATGATTTTGTATTGTTCTTGATCTAAATGGACCTTTTGTCTGCACAGTTTCACTTTTTTGTTTCACTGTTGTTGTGACCAGTCCATGACCATGCTGCCTGTGATATTTTTCCTTCTCATTTCACTTTCATCTTTTGCCTGCAGTGTTTCACTTTTTTGTTGTTTCGCTCTAGGTGTGAACAGACCACTCGTCTACAGCAAGTTTTGCCTTCTCGTTTTGTTATTGATGTGGACAGGGCTGCAGTCGCTCACCCAGCGTGCAGAAACAGTGAGAGCCAGAGGCGATAGAACTGATCTGGGACCTCAGGGTTCAGGAAAGGAAGGAGGCCACACACATCATCCATACAGTGCACCTGACAGGGACAGAGTAGTGAGTTTCTTTAGATTACAAGACATCAAAAATAGAAACATCCTGAAATTTTGCTAATAATAAATTAAATTGCATTTTACATGACATTAGACAGTATTTAACACACATTTAGAACTAAGTCTTTTAAGTTAACACCTGAAGCTGGCACACGCTTCAGACCCAGCCAAATCACAGTGTGCCCTTTCAGACGACAACGGATTTTGCCAATGCAGAGGAGATTAGCATGGCAACCTTCATGGTGATTACAGCGCACTTAGCAGAAGGTAGATTTACCTTCCGCTCTTATTCACACTGCCTCATTAGTCTAGTGGGCGAGTACTGACAAGAGGTGAAACATTCAGGGCTTTACGCTCACTTGCGACCTGAACTGATCTTAAAGAGTTACACTACTATTCAAAAATATGGGGTCAGTAAGATTTTTTTGGAAAGAAATGAATGCTTTTATTCAGCAAGGATGCATTAAACTGATCAAATGTGACAGTTAAGACATTTATAATGTTACAAAAGATTTCTATTTCAAATAAAAGCCGTTCTTTTAATCTTTCTTATCAAAGAATCCTGAAAAAAAATCTAGCAAGGTTCCTAAAAAGAAAAAAAAACAACAACTATTAAGCAGTTGTTTTTAACATTGCTAATAATAATAAATATTTCTTGAGCAGCAAATCAACATATTAGAATTATTTCAGAAGGATCATGTGACACTGTGAAGACTGGAGTATTGATGCTGAAAATTCAGCTTTGCCATCATAGGAATAAATCACCTTTTTAAATATATTCAAATATAAAAGAGTTATTTTACATTATAGTAATATTTCACAATATTACTGTTTTACCTATTTTTGATCAAATAAATGCAGCATTGGTGAGCATAAGAGAATGTCAAAAACAAAACAAAAAAATTACCAAACCCAAACTTTTGAACAGTGTAGTGTAGCTTCATAAAGACCTGGCAAATAATTTCATTTGCTTTGACTATTATGTAACACTTATTTATCAGCTCAGACTTAATTTTTTAGCAGTATTTGCATCTCATCTGCTTTCATTAAATTTTGTGTTGTACATTGCCATTTCATACGAAGTAATTATTAAATGTACTTCAGTATCTCTTATAGCACATATTTGACTTATTTCAGCGCTTTGCTGGTTAAAGGTTAAAGTGGACTATTACCATTATGTGAATCAACTGTCTATTGTGTTTCTGCTTTTGTACAGCGTCCTTGAGCTTGGGAAAGGCGCTATATAAATT
>JAFVLL020039219.1:0-50243 GCA_021397915.2 Tor tambroides | reverse complement strand
TCACAGGAATAAATTCCATTTTAAAATATATTCAAACAGAAAACAATGTTTGTTTCACACTATAACTGTATTTTTAATCAAATAAATGCAGCCTTGGTGAGCATAAGAAACATCTTTCAGAAACATTAAAATCTTAATTATTCCAAACTTTTGACTATTTGTGTATGCTGCTGTATTTACTTATGCCATAATAAAATTTGACCACATGCATATTAAAAATTCAGTCTTTTTTCATTGCACTATTTTGCAAGTATAATTTTCACAAAATCACATGATTTCCATGTGGTTTTGGAACATTCTCGTGTGGATCCAATGTTTCACATGTGCAAATTTCAAGCCTCAAATGCTTGATGATCATGTGATTAAACAAAACACATGGGTGTAACATGCTCCCCTATGTGCACACTTGTGATTCAGCATGTGTTCATGTAAAATTCATGTGGTCGGTTAAGGGTTGTTGTTATGAATGTCACTAGTTTAAAATTATCTTTCAGATGAGGTTTTGTGCTGTTTAAGTGTCAGGCTGCCAGTATTATCAGCAGAATGACGTCTCTTCTCTACTCACTGTGTGTTTTCTCTAATCTTTTCTGGCTTATAGTTCAGCCACATTGCCATCTGGGGCAGCATTGGATTGTGGATAGTCTTCTTTGGCATCTACTCCTCACTATGGCCTCTGATTCCTTTGGCCCCGGATATGTCAGGAGAGGTAAGACATACAGTACAAACAACAACAGAAGAAGAGTTTTGCTCATTTACACTACTGTTAAGTTTTTGTTTTTTTTGCTTTCTTTAAAGAATGTGTAAAATTGATTAGAAGTGACAGCAGAGATGCTTATGATGTTACAAAAACGTGCTTTTGAACTTTCTATCAAAAAAACGTGAAAAAAAAAAAAGTGCAACAATTTTCAGCACCGATAAGAAATTTTTTTTTTTTGGACCAAATCAGCTTGTCTTCATACTGTCAGTGTTTGGGATTGACAGCCACATGTACTTCTTAAGTAAATCTTCATGATTTTGCAATTAATTTATTCATTAATTTAATGATTTACTTATATCTTTATGAAATTTTTAACCAGCTTTATGAACCAAATTTGTCCTCAAATATACTAAGCTAAAAACAGACTTCCCATCCTCATCTCTGGGGCTCTGGATGTGTCAGGTGATATAAAACACACACACAGACCACCCTTTTTCTCGCCTGGGGCTCTACACTATCTATGCCATAATCTGAGCATTAAGAGTTTGTGTGTGTTCATTAAGGTGAGCAGTGGGCTGGAAACTCTACACCTCCATGAGGCCTCGGGGCACCACAGATCTATGCTCTTTTCTCACCTCATAATCTCCTAATGGGGCCTAATAGGCCCTATTTGTGTCGCCTGTGAAGAAGAGCGATTTAAAAACATCTACAACTGCTTGTTTGAGCAGAGAGTTCAAAAGTCTTGGAGTCCAGACAGAATACTTGTGTTTATAATAGTTTAATATGGTTTTAATCAAAGGTAAAACAAGTTCATTTATTTTTGCTGTTTTGCTATTTATTTATGTAATGTCTGGACACCAATATGAGAACACTCTGTTCGCACACATTGTTGGCGTTGTCTAAATACTCTCAAAAGCATCCAAGGTTTTTATCCCAGCATCTGGCGTTGTGTAACAGTAGCCTCTTCCTCTCATGTGTGTCCTGCACACCCGTCCTGAATGGCCAGTCAAGTGGGCTCTTTTATCAGCTCTTTCCCTCTACATGTAGGGTACTGGAGTAGATCAGACCCCAGAGGCTCAGGGTAACCCAATGCCGAGGGGAGCCATAGCAACGGCACTACATCAGAGCGCAGGGGACGCCTGAGAGAGAGAGCGCACCTGAACACACCTGAACTTTGGGCCACCTCACGCCAATCTACTGCCACAGCTGCCTGAAGGGCTGAGAAAGGGGAAAGCAATTATGATGGAAAGAGTTAAAAGACATGCCACACCATTAAATCTATTTAGTTGAATTGCCACTTTAACATATCACACTTACAGTAATGCATCGTTATTTTGACGTTTAAGAAGAATAACATGGTAAGTACCTTGGAGTACCATGAAAATGCTATGGCATATGAATTTGTTAATTAGGGAAGCACGATAAATATCGGGCGATATTTAATGCGCATCTTGTCAGTAAAGCCAGTTCTGTAATCAGCGGTAAATGCCATCACGTGCGTGATTTCACATACAATAAAGCCGTTGTTCACCGGACAAAGCTGCAAGAACCATCGCTCATTATCAGCGTGGTTTTGCGCAGCTTGTCAGTGAACAACGGCTCTGTGTAGTAAATGCTGCTCAATGTGAAGTCACGCACGTGATGGCATTTACTGCTGATTACAGAACCGGCTTTACTGACAAGATGCGCATTAAATATCGCCTGATATTTATCGTGCATCCCTAATGTTAATCATTGGTAATAAGTCTCTTATGCTCACCAGAGCACAATTTATTTGATCAAAAACATGTAATTGTAATTATTCCTGTGATGCAAAGCTGAATTTTCAGCAGGCATTACTCCAGTCTTCAGTGTCACATGATCCTTCAGAAATCATTCTGATAGGCTGATTTGGTGCTCAACAAACATTTCTTATTATTAGCAGTGTTGAAAACAGCTGTGCTGTTCAATATTTTTTTCAGGATTCTTTCTAGTTTTACTTTTTTTCAAGATTCTTTGATGAATATAAAGTTAAAAAGAACAGTATTTATTTGAAATATAATTATTTTATTACATTGTAAACGTTTCTGCTGTCATTTTTGAAAAAATGAATGTATCCCTGCTGATACTGTAAAGTAAAGAAACTGTAAAACTTTTTAAATTCCATTATTTTTTAGTAAAATTATACTGCCAAATGCTTTGGAGTGTTAAATATGCATATTTAAGTTTTTACTCAAACAGTGACCAATTTTCAGAAACAACTACTAGTTGATTGCTTTAGTTTTAGAGCCTGTGTTGACTAGTTGTGAATTACATAATTGCATCCCAAAAGGATTTTTTTCACATCTTGGTGTAGTTGTGTGGCGTAGCTTTATATGATAACCTGTGACTGCTACATTTTTTTTTTTTTTTTTTTGTAGTGTCACACAAATGTGACACAGTGAACCTTATGTTTGTAATGTCATAAGAGAATAAAACCGCAGACCTTTGAGATAGTCTGAACTGCTGTAAAACCTCTTAAATGAACCAAGTGCCACCCATAGGCTGACAGATACCATAAGAACGTCTGTTTTTTGCACCATTGATGACATCATTGGTCATCTCACATGTGCGGGATACACTCTGTAGTCATTTACATAAAGTACACATTGACTCATTGACTAGTCAGCTACTTTTTTGAACAACTACTCAGTAATGTTGAATTACTATGCACTCTTAATTAATGAATGTTAACAATATACTTTTGATCTAGACGTCTGTCGCACTAGTTCAGACAGTCTTATCACACCATGTCACACTCAAGGCAACTTGATACTGTGCTCGACATCGAGAGCCTGCCGATTACCTAACTATCACCTCACCTGCCATTACAAAGCCCTCCTCATCTCACACACCTGTTAAAGACACGCACATTCACACACACACACACACACACACACACACACACACACATTCAGCCAGTCATGTAATGAATGCACCTTTGAACAGACGCTCATCACATATTGCTTCCAAAGGCATGTAGAATTTAGATAACACTCTAAAGAAAGTCATAGCGGCTAAAACAAGCGCTACAGCTATGCAGAAAAGATCTTTGGATGTCAGAGGCGTGATGTAACGGTTAGCTGTAGCCGCATTGAAAGTGTTCTGTGGTGCATTCCTCTCCATTCTTCCATTGAATGCAGCCGACAGGTCTGTTTTATTCAAGTGCACCTGGTATCTGTGTGAGACAGACCATTCATCTTGTTCCACTCTCTTTGATGTACAAGATTTCACCTTTAGAGCCTCACTCTCTCTATCAGCAGATAAAACTACAGCCTACTGCTGCTCTTGTAACACGGCATACTGGAAACTGTGTGTGCGCGATCTGCTCTATTTCAAGCGTTTTTTTTAAACAGAACCTGTAAGGCAATTCCTGTCATCTTAGTCAAATGTTTTTGTTCATTATATTGTAATGTGTACAGTGTGGCTTAAAGTCTGATGAAAAGCTACTGTTTTTATTGTATTTACGATATGTATAATATAATATCATACATATTTTTTTTTTTTCAAATTTAATTATCTTTATTCTAAAAGTAATCAGTCTAATTACAGTTTCATTTCAAATTATTATCAGCTAACAATGTGAGTAAAAATGTAAAGTAAAAAAAAACTGACATGATTTTCAGAATGGCAGTATTTGGTATATTCCTCTTTTGCTTTATTGGCAGCAGCACTCGAGCTGCATGAATTCCACAAGTTTGTGTAAAACCTGATGATCATGTTCTCCAGCATAAATTGGGATGATCCAAAAAGCATCTTGTGCTCAATGGAAGCAAGAACATCTGACCATCTGTTCAAAGGAGTTCACATGATCAATGCCACAGATTTGCTTATTTGATTAGTGACCTAGAAAAAGAGCACAGTCTAAAATATGATTCCTAATAACGTCCTGGAAGTTGCTATTTATCATCTGATTTTGAAGCCCAGATTTTCAATGTTGTCTCAGGCTTTTGGACCCCACTCTACAAAGAATGTGTGGGATGTTTCTTTGAAAGTTTCTCTATTTGTGGCATTTTGGGTACTAAAGGTACATGTCTTACTAGTCAGTGATGGAGATTTGACTTCTAACTCAGAAATCACTAAAACCTGAGCAACCTATGGTCCTCACGGTATGAGAGATGAAGATGAAGTTTGGATTGTTTTAAAGTAATATTTTCCAGTACATTAGTGTGTGATGTGCTGTGAATAGATTGTGTTATTCCTCCAACTGAGTGACTAATTTTCTACACACTCGGAGTGTATGCCAACGTTCGTTTATTTGAGTTCTTTGTGTTTTCAGATCATTTTTCCTAAGTTTCCCTCAGTCTGTGGAGATGTTCCATGCTGAGAGTGGAACATGGGGGTGATGGGATTTTAGAGTGTGTTTTCCATACTGGACACTCGTGAATACCTCCATTCCTCATGCCTCGAGATGACAGCAGCTGAGAATTGCTGTATTTGCAGGCCCTGTTGGAATTAGATGTCTCTCTTGCTTTTCTTCTCCCTATATTTTTCTCTCTCTTTCAAAAACAACAGGCATTAGATTCCAGCTGTATTTCTCCATCTGGTCCATTGGGACTTTGAATCTCTATGCTCTACACATTCAAACCACAAACTTACTAGAGGAACTTTGATAGAGCGTTTACAATTAGGTTGTTTATATACGCAAGTTGACATTAGACTTTTTGAGTGACTGACTTGGCTTATAATAAAAGCATATTTGAATTAATTGCAAGTGGAATATATAGTGTTTGGGAGAAAAGGCAAAAACATTCTTTATTCTTCTTGCACATGACTTGTGTGTGTGTGTGTGTGTGTGTGTGTTTGAGAGAATGTGGATAAAGTCGGCTTGGCTCAGGCATTAGTATGTAGTCCCTAAAGCCGAAGGGCCAGGCCGAGGGTGAATGACCATGTCTGAATTGTTCTCATCTCATATTTAACATCACAATGGGTGGTATTAACATTTTGGGCCAACATTATCACTGGCAGGCATGAGCAGCCAAACTCTGCTGTTTCACAGCACCGCGGATTAGTGCACCCAGGCATAGTTAATCCATCCTGTCAATCACCAGAGGAAGTTACCACGTGGGATTGAATGATAAACACTCAGACTCAGTTTGCCTGGTTTAAGCGCTAATAGAATCTGTCAACTTTGGCTATCAGGTTTTGAAAGACCTGATTGAAGATTTTAAATGGTCCGTTAGTGTGTGCTTCTGACAGAGCAACATAGTAATTTTGATTCATTACGGTTTGTGCATGAAGTTTGTGTATATGTCAACTTATTGTGGTTTACAGTGCATGCTTGTATAGAGTTTGTTTTTGTCAGATTTCCATTTAGCATCAGCTTTTGTCCAAGTTGCATGTACAATGTGGCCATCCAATAGGGTAATTTGATCGTCTAACCCCTTATTCAGTGGTAACTTTAGTTTAGCTTTAGTGAAGAGCCCTTCAAACCGCGTACATGTCAGCTCTGGAGAACACATTCAGTGCTTTGATTGCTTATGACAAAGGATGGGATGCTTTGTGTATATCTTTGCACAATTACTTTTCTAAGTGTTTGCATACTTAATATTTTGCATGCGTGACGTTTTTAAGGCTATTCAGCTTTAGCTATTAATTGTGTTTGTAGACGATTTGTACATCATGTAGGACCATAAAGAAATCCAAAGTCCTACCAGTTTAAGCCGTTTTTTTGGAACGTGGTGGCTGGCTACTAGCTTACCTGGGTTTTCCAGCAGGAAAGTTGCATAATGTGAGTATATTTGTTTGAGAATGTGTCCAGCAGAGACAGAGGGAGTCGATGTCCTGTCTAAACAGTTGATGTGGACACCCTTGATTGCCAGCCGAGACGAGGCCATAGTGGTTTATTATTCTGCCGTAAAAATACACCAATGTCCTGCATGCTCTCAAAATCCAGCTAGATTTGTGTTTTTACCTGAACTGTCCATAAAAATGGTGTTAGAAAAAACATACTGTATGAAACTGTTTATAAGTTCACTTTATAATTTTGGTCACACTTTATTTTAAGGTCCAATTTTCACTATTAACAAACCATTAACTATAATTTTTGCTTCAATAAGCTTCTAATTTTCTGCTTATTAGTAGTTAGTAAGGTAGTTGTTAAGTTTAGGTATTTGGTAAGATTAGAGATGTAGAATATAGTCGTGCAGAATATGGGCTTTATAAGTATTAATAAACAGCCAATATGTTAATAATAGGCATGCCAATAAGCAACTAGTTAATTGTGAGAATTGGTCCTTATATTAAAGTGTTACCATAATTTTTAATTCTACATTTCGTAGCATAGTAATCCCATTTATTGACTCTCATAAGTATTTATAATATACAATTTAACAGGAAGACATTAATGAAGTTTGACGTTGTACTTTTAGTTATTGACTCCAATTTAACATTCCCACCACTGGTTTTATTCATACTTAATGTCTTTGGGCCCCTCTGGTCCTGTCTGATTGTTCAGTTCATTGGCCCCCAATGAAAATGATTAAACTGCCATTATCAAAGAGAAAATTAAGTTACCTCTGGGACTGTCGAATTTCAGCACACCATGAATATCTTTTCACCCATGCACAATTTTCTCTAATTCTACTTGGCTATACAGAACACTTGTTTCATTCAGGGTCAAAGATGATATTAGTAGGGCGGAGGAAGCCATTTTGATTCCAGTCATTTGGGATTTCCTGCCTCCCTGATGTTTTGTTAGACATCAAAGTCTATTTTCCTGTAATGGTGAGTAGATTAGCTAATTTGGGAATTGCTGCAGGCAGGTGTGCCTCTCAGCTTTGTGCTGGGGCCTTCACTGGTTTAGATTACAGGAAGTTGATTTGTCTCGGAGTGCCGAGTTTAGACTGTATGTTGAATAGTATTGCAAGGGGGTGGATCGGTGCTCTTTGACATTTAATGACAGGTATTTTCAACGCAGCTGGGCCAAAGCAAACAGGATAAGCGCAGACGACTGCATCTCACACCCCACTAGCCCACGCTAGAATATTCCTTCTTGTGAATCAGACCCTGTGGAACCACAGAGCACCCTTTCTTTTACTCTTTTTCTCTCTTCTCTTTCTGTCTCTCTCCAATTTGCTTGCTTCCTCACAGGCTTTCGTACTCTTCGCTTTGGATCTGCCTGTTATGATTAAGATGTTTTACACTGACAGGACAAACTGTTATAATTATCTGAGAGATTTTCTCTGATTGTCTCAGTATCACCCAGGTCAAGACAGATGAATATCTTTGCTGCTTGTTTATTTAATTAATGAGTGTATTTTGGCAGATGGATGTTCTGATACTGGCCTTGCTTTGGCTCTCATTTAGGAATCATCTGTTTTGCTTGTGGAAATTTTTGAGATAACGAGTTTATTCTGTTCCAGTTTGAAATTGCAGAAAATTTATCCTACTACAGTTATGAACTGATTCATTAAAGTAATGAAGACTTATTCGTCTGAGTTTTGCGCTTGGTACCATGCAGTGCTTTCTAAGAGTGATTGGTGGTAACATCCAGTAATCTTGACTATGATAACAGATAGTGCCGTTTATGCATACCTGAGTTCATCCGTTTTAAAATATGACACAAATAATGGCCTTTGCAGCTTTTTCTTAATCTCAGCCCAGGTTAAAGTAGTTTGGAAGAAATGAGGCACTTTTAACTATTTGGATCGGTGTCTATGGAGTGATTCCAGTGGTTAGTATTCCTTAACTTTTAGAGTGTGCTGTTTATCTATTATACTGGTATCTAACCTATCTGTTTTTTGGTGTGTGTCTGTGTTTCTGACAGGCACAGACAGCTGTGTAATGATAGACCCTTCTTAAAAAAAAATGGTGACATCTTACCCCAGTGTCTCCCATGTATCATATGAAGCAGGCATTCTGATAGGTCAGGGTCATCATTTGGGATCAGAGTTTTAGAGAGGTGATCTGGGAAGTACCATTAGCAGTTAACAGTTGGAATCCATACTCTAGGCGACTGACTCTCTCATCTGTCTCTCATTTCACCTCTTCTTGTCTGTCTGGCTTCTCATCTGTCACACACACATTTAAAATGTACCAGGATGAGACACATTCCAGCCCCCGTTAACTAGATTACATCTTTTAAGTTTTGGTCAGATTGGTGGTTGAAAGCTAAGCTCTTTGTAGTACTGTTGTTGTGAGAGTCCAGCTAAATGGTTTGGTTAAGTTTGGAAATCAATCACAGATTCTCTTTGGTGCTCTGTCTCATTTCTACGTGTGTGTGTGTGTGTGTGTGTGTGTGTGTGTGTGTGTGTGTCTCTGTTTTCCAGGCGGACATGATGTTCAGTTCAGGAGTCTTCTGGATGGGTCTGATCTTCATTCCCATCACCTCTCTGGTGTTTGATGTGGCCTACAAAGTGTAAGTTGAGATTCTTCAGTACCAGCTGTTAAACCCTGAACTTATCATTCGCTGTGGTCATCAGAGGTTTGTGTCATGTATGCAATTTTAAAAATATTGATATATAATTTAAATTGCTTGCTACACTCAAGAAAGAACTTTTTGGCTGAACATGATTCAATCATGGACAGTGGTTCCACACAGTTGAATCATATTATTTGGATACAAACGAATCAAGTTATTTGGACATGTCTAATTTTAGTTGTTTACTCAGTTCACTTTAGTTCATTGTACATTAAGTATCAAATAACATGTTTCCATTATGTGGAACCACTGTTCATGATTAAATGAAGTTCAGGCAAAGTGTTATAATAACATAGCAAGTTAAATCTAACTTTTCTTTACACATGATGTTAGATTTTGGCAGTCTGAAGATGGTAGCGATTACATCCCTAGCACTGCCATTATAATTGCTTTTTTAATTAAAGCAGCATAAAATCTTTTTAGCAGGTCATTATTACCCAAGCACATGCTTGACACTTGACACCAACATAACAGAAACTTAAATAGCAACAAAATAGAAACTTAAACATTAACAGGTCTCCCTATTTTCTCATCTTGCTAAAAAAAAAATGCATAAAATATCATTTTATTTCAAAATTGTCTCTCCCTATGCAGCCACTTGATTGAACATATTCTTTCAAAATGAGCATTGAGTTAATCCTACGAGTAACCATTTCAGTCAGTTTGACATGCAGCTGTGTTTGAGCAATCTGAAACAATGGGGTTCAATCCAAATAAGCTGTTTAAATGAACAGCGTAAAAAAAAAGGCAATTAATAAAAACAAATGAATCATTTTGAATATAACTAAAGTATTTTTATAATTATTTTATTTGAAAACTGTAATAATAAAATAATTATATTAATCATAATAAAGAAAAAATATATTAGATACTTTGTATTAAACATTTGATTTTGTTTAGGAAAACTGTAATAAAATAATAAATGATTTAATTATCAATTATAATAATCATAATAAAGAAAAAATTATAATAAATACTTTGTATTAAAGATTTAATATTGTTTAGGAAAAATACATATTTTTATTATTATTATTTAAAATATTTATAATTTGTAACAATATTTTTGTGTACATTTTTGCAATAAACACTCATTATTGTAAGCTGTAACTTTTAAAAATTCAGCTTTTAAAGTGTATTTATTTATTACATTTTATTAAATAAACATTGGATTTATTTTTTGTGTATTTTTTTATGTTTGCTATTAGGCCAGGATAGAGGATGTTCAGTGATAGTCTGACATTATATGGATTCTTATATGAATTTTTTCCCCCCTGGGGGGTTTTTCTTCCATCTTTCTCACAGTTTCGACTTTTTGTGGTGGTGTTTTTTTTTTATTTTCTCCACTGTGTTTCAGTATGAAAAAGGTGTGCTTTAAGACCCTCGTTGATGAGGTGCAGGAGTTGGAGGCGCTGTCGAAAGATCCAGGAGCTGTGGTGCATGGGAAGAGGTGAGGGCCATTCCTCGTGAATTCATAATAAAACAGAACAAGCAAAAACAGCGGATCAGCAGGGATCACCTCCAAGTGTAAACGATCCTACTGGCTGCTCTCCCGGCTCCGGTCTCATTCTGTCTCCTCAACCTCTCACTGGAGACACATCTGTCCAGCAGGAAGTTTGTCTTTAATTCGATCGCTCTTCTGCGGGAAGAGAAAAGAGACGCATAATGATGTCTGTGTCTCAGTACTGTTCCTCTTTGTGTCCTTCCCTGTAGTTTGACCGAGAGAGCCCAGCTTCTGAAGAACGTCTTTAAGAAGAGCACCGTCAGTCTGTACCGGTCCGACTCCATGCAGCAGAATCTACTCCGTACGTCAGCGACACACATGTGCTTCGCCACCCACAGGCACACGGACGCAGACACACCTACATGTTCTCCACAGCGCAGATATCACAGACAGACTCATGCAGAATCACTGATGCACACACACCCTACCACCCCAATCTGCAGCATCAAAATGCAGGTTCACTCTCAAACGCAAGGGCTTATGGATCTGCAACTGCAGACACTCACAGATGTACAAATCTGAACCAAAACCAATGAAAATTAGGTGAGGATGGTTGTTCTTGACAGCTGTGGATAGTAACTAATGTAGTCATAATATCACTCCAAAGCAACAGCTGCATTAACAAAGCTCAAGTTAGACTGAGATGGCACCGGTCGTAGGGTTCCTTCTCAGGCAGCTGTTTTTTGGGCACGGGGACTCAAATCTCATATTTATCAGGGATTAACTTTGCCTTCCGTGTTAAATCTGGAGAATTTTGCTGAGGATATCACAGTCCATAATTGACTTACTAAAGCTCATTCATGAGGTCATAATATGTACGGTCACAGAGTTCACACATACTTACACACAGTCTTATCAAATTACTAACATTTCCTTCCTGGATATGCTGTTATACTACACTTCCATCATGTGCTTCCTTTCAGTGATTTTCAACTGGTGAGCTACAGATCTGATTGAGGTTGAAACAGCAGGTGAAAACAATGCTGAAAACAAATGCAAAATGCAGCTAAGTAAGGATAGTAAATACAGTTTTTTATATATATATATATATATATATATATATATATATATAAACAAATATTTTTAAATAACATTTATACAAATATATATATATATATATATATATATATATTAAAATAAATTATAATCAGATATTTATAAAAAATATAATCATAAAATTATATAAATTATAAAATTATAAACTGTTAAAATTCTGTTGATTTTATAAAAATTGTAATATATGAATTTCATTCAATAATCATTGAATTTTTGTATATCATTTTTAACAATTTCTTTTTTAATTTTGTGTAAAAAAAACTGTCAAATCTGGCTTCTGAAGCAAAACCAGTTGAGAACCATTGTCTATTCATGTCTTTATAGTTTAACATTCACATTTCTTTTTATTTTCTGTTTGTTACCTCTCTTTATTTGCTCTATTTTTTGTGTTTGCTTTTAGGTGAGGATGGGGGACGTTCAGTGATAGTCTGATGTTATATGCATTCTTACCCCTTAGCTCATACCTCCAAATATTAATGCAGTTGTCTTACAAACACAATACATATTAACACCATAATTAAACCTGCATTGTCCATTACGTCCTTCCCATTCCCCACCTGTGCTTGTGCTACTGTGCTGCTGTGTTTTGATTGACAGGCAGAGCCATATTTAATCATTTCATTATCCCGCTATCATTCCCTCCATGCATTGCCTTCCTCGGCCTCTTGCATGTGCCCCCTCAGGCCAGCAGGTAGAGGTCGAGTCGGTTGAGACATAAGGTGAGTCATAGATCAAAGGGCCAATCCCAGTGTGCAGTTCTGTAGAGACCATAGCGTTAGTATGAGATCTTTAATATTAAGATAAGTAGGATTTGAATAGACTTAGCGTGCAAATCAAAGGATACGACTTTTTTTTCTAGAAGATTTCAATAGCTATATTGGATGGAATGAGCCTCATTTTTTAGAAAGAGTAGTTGATTTTTCCAGGTAGAATCAATAATCTGACATTACAACTCTCATAGTGTCTTATTTCCTGCCAGCTTCAATTTAGAGTCTGCCAAGATAATTACTGTTGACTACCCCGAACGTCCCAGCCAGCCCACCCACACTGCCATAGTCGGTTTCTCAAGGTCCCCTCTGAGACCGATTTAAATTTTTTTTTGTTTATTTCTGGAAGCAGGCAGTCAGGATGTTGTGCATACTGATGTCTTTTGCTGCATCTTTCTGCAGACAAAAGACCTCCTATAATTTGGACCGCTACAAATATTTTCAGACATTTTGGTCCCATTAGTGTATGTAGGTCATTGTAAGGGCTTATTAAACCACCAATTAGACTCCCAACAATAGAATAATCCAGACAGTCTTTGAATCTTCTTTTGAGGTTACAGATAATATTCCCAATTTTTTTTTCTTGGTGAGCAAATATATATTTATTTATGGCCGTAAATATTTATTTATAATAAAGAGAATTGTCTATATTTTTTTTACTTCATTAAATAATTATTATATTATTAATGCTATATATATATACACTACCAGTCAAAAGTTTCTGAACAGTAAGATTTTGAATTTTCTCAGGTTTCTTTGATGAATAGAAAGTTTAGAAAAACAGCATTTATCTGAAATAAGTCTTTTGTAATATTATTATAATTATTCAAATAGAAAACAGTTATTTTAAATAGTAAAAATATTTCAGAATTTTACTGTTTTTGCTGTACTTTGGATCAAATAAATGTAGGCTTGGTGAGCAGAAGAGACTTCTTTAAAAACAAAAAAATCTTACTGTTCAAAAACTTTTGACCGGTTGTGTGTGTGTGTGTGTGTGTATATATATATATATATATATATATATATATATATATATATATATATATACATATATATACAGGTCCTTCTCAAAAAATTAGCATATTGTGATAAAGTTGATTATTTTCTGTAATGTACTGATAAACATTAGACTTTCATATATTTTAGATTCATTACACACAACTGAAGTAGTTCAAGCCTTTTATTGTTTTAATATTGATGATTTTGGCATACAGCTCATGAAAACCCAAAATTCCTATCTCAAAAATTAGCATATCATGAAAAGGTTCTCTAAAAATGAGCTATTAACCTAATCATCTGAATCAACTAATTAACTCTAAACACCTGCAAAAGATTCCTGAGGCTTTTAAAAAACTCCCAGCCTGGTTCATTACTCAAACTGCAATCATGGGTAAGACTGCTTCATTCTGACTGCTGTCCAGAAGGCCATCATTGGCACCCTCAAGCAAGGAGGGTAAGACACAAAGAAATTTCTGGAACGACAGGCTGTTCCCAGAGTGCTGAACATGCACCTCAGTGGGAAGTCTGTGGGCAGGAAAAAGTGTGGCAGAAAACCGAGAAGAGGACCGGACCCCTGAGGAAGATTGTGGAGAAGGACCGATTCCAGACCTTGGGACTGCAGCAGGACTGAGTCTGGAGAAACATCCAGAGCCACCGTGTACAGGCGTGTGCAGGAAATGGGCTACAGTGCCATATTCCCAGGTCAAGCCAAGTTTTGAACCAGAAACAGCTGCAGAAGCGCTTGACCTGGGCTACAGAGAAGCAGCACTGGACTGTTGCTCAGTGGTCCAAAGTACTTTTTTCGGATGAAAGCAAATTTTGCATGTCATTCGGAAATCAAGGTGCCAGAGTCTGGAGGAAGACTCGGGGAGAGGGAAATGCCAAAATGCCTGAAGTCCAGTGTCAAGTACCCACAGTCAGTGATGGTCTGGGGTGCCATGTCAGCTGCTGGTGTTGGTCCACTGTGTTTTATCAAGGGCAGGGGTCAATGCAGCTAGCTCTCAGGAGGATTTTGAGCACTTCATGCTTCCATCTGCTGAAAAGCTTTATGGAGATGAAGATTTCATTTTTCAGCACGACCTGGCACTCTGTCACAGTGCCAAACCACTTGTAAATGGTTTACTGACCATGGTATTACTGTGCTCAATTGGCCTGCCAACTCTCCCTGACCTGAACCCCCAGAGAATCTGTGGACAGAAGAGAAAGTTGAGAGACGCAAGACCCAACACTCTGGATGAGCTTAAGGCCGCTATCACATCCTGGGCCTCCATAACACCTCAGCAGTGCCACAGGCTGATTGCCTCCATGCCACGCCGCATTGAAGCAGTCATTTTGCAAAAGGATTCCCGACCAAGTATTGAGTGCATAACTGAACATAATTATTTGAAGGTTGACTTTTTTTGTATTAAAAACACTTTTCTTTTATTGGTCGGATGAAATATGCTAATTTTTTGAGATAGGAATTTTGGGTTTTCATGAGCTGTATGCCAAAATCATCAATATTAAAACAATAAAAGGCTTGAACTACTTCAGTTGTGTGTAATGAATCTAAAATATATGAAAATCTAATGTTTATCAGTACATTACAGAAAATAATGAACTTTATCACAATATGCTAATTTTTTGAGAAGGACCTGTATATATACATACATATATGTATGTATGTATGTATGTGTGTATGTGTGTACCCGTTTTTCTATTCTGGTGGGGACTTAAACCTGAATACACACAGACTCATGGGGACTTGTCACGGTGGGGACCTAAATTGAGGTCCCCACAGGTAAACAAGCTTATAAATCACACAGAATGAAGTTTTTTGAAAATCTAAAAATGCAGAACGTTTGCTGTAAGGGGTAGGTTCAGGTGTAGGGTTGGTGTAGGGCAATAGAAAATATGGTCTGTACAGTAGAAAAACCATTACGCCTGTGGAGAGTCCCCACAAGGATAGCAAACCAGACATGAGTGAGTGAGTGAGAGTGTGTGTGTGTGTGTGTGTGTGTGTATGTATGTATATGTATAACATTAATGTAATACATGCGTAATATAATTGTATAATTATTTAGAAGTTTAAAGGCCTTAAATTATTGTTATTTATTTGTCTTGTGTGATTTTTTTTTTTTTACTCAAAAATATGAGAACCTTATGGTACTATTTGTATGCGCACACTATTTTCCTTCTGATTTAAGAAATCTTTTATTTATATTTCAAAGTGTGCACCCCGGTCATGATTTAAGGCTTATTCTAGAGAAACACAAAATTAGCATTTTTTCCCTATCTCATTGCATGCTGTTTATTTTATTTGCTTCATGTTTTCATATGATTTAATTTGTATCACTTGTCTTGTAAGTGTGCCAGCAGATTGTTTAGTTGAGTGTATTTATCTGATGTGTGTTTTCTGGGTCCTGTTTACAGACGGCTACGCATTCTCACAGGATGAGAACGGAGTGCTCTCCCAGTCTGAGGTCATCAGAGCCTATGACACCACCAAGCAACGGACCAGTGAGTGGTGAGATCCGGCTCGCTGGGCCCCGCCCCCTCTCAGCGGTCACTGAACTTTTTAAAGGCTGACAGAGAGCTGAAGCCTGTCAGTTTAACTTTGGCCAGCCTAGGGCACCCTGGGCAACAATGCATATGAAAAATGAAGCAGTATGAGAGAGAAGGAGAGAAAAAAATCAAGTTCTGCTGTGCTGTAGTTGTATGTTCAACAGCAGACACGAGCACTGTGCTAGCATATTTTTGCCCAGCCTGCGGTCAGTATGGTTTCTGATCTGTCAAACAGAGGAGAACAGCAAAAAGAATTGACTCTCCTCTCTCCTCCGCCATTCCTTCGGCTATGAGTGTTACAGCCAAAAATGTGGTGTTGATGAGGGTGGTGATAAAGGTGTTGAGAAACATTTGTGGTAATGGTCTTTGACTGTGACTTCCTAATCATTAATGGCACATAAAACACTCCCTTTTGTTTGTATATTACATATGTATTTATTTGCGCCAGAAAACAGGGCGTATGCCAGATAACCCGTAAGAACATTAAGAACATTAGAAATGCAGTCCCTATTTTAAAAACAATATTTAGAAATTATAATTAGGTGTTTTCACACGCCTCAGATGCTTTCTGCACTAATTTGACAACTTTACTCTTGATTTTTATTAAATTCTAATGCATCAAAGCCTTATATTTGTTGTTGCCTTCAGCCATTACTGTGTATGTTTTTTTTTTTTTGTATTTAGTTTTTGATGTTGTATTTTAACTTTTTAGTTTTCTTTTTTGTGTTTAGTTTTAAGTTTCGTTTTGATCAGTCAGTTTATCGTGCCTGGTTCTTCAGATCTTAGCTTGCATGTATCTACCTTTTTCTAAACAATTTGGCAACATTTCAAAAGCTTTCTCGAACACGTTTCTGCATTCCACATCTTACACGGCTGCAATGATCACAAAGGTGCCTAACAGGAATTTTTTTTCCCAGTGAGACTAGCTAGGCAGCGTTACCACACGCTTACACGTTAGACCAAAATAATGATGTATCAGGCTGCTACACAGGCAAAATGAAAGCTTTTTAAGCCACACATTGAACCTCGGGCTCGTGCGAAAATCTTTTAGACGATCAGATGTTCACCATAACGTTTATTTGACTTAGAGTGTTAATCCCGCAAACATAAGTGCCATTAGCATGGAGAGGATTTTGCCAGACCCACACAGTATCGATACAACTTTGTCTCTATAGTTATTTAGTGAATTTGTATTTTTATATTGGACTAAGTGTGACTTTTTGGACTGATCTGCTTTGTAATGAAAACGTCGTCCCTCTTTTTCGTGGTTCCCCTTCAGAAACTGGTCGTGGTTCATGAGCTTAAGTGACTACAACTGTCTTATTAACGCTTCTTTATTTGATGGTGGAGTTTGTGCGTTGGTTTTCTTCTCCCTGTGGGAGAGCACGTTTTGTATAGTGCGTCTGCGCGCAGTGTGTCGTCTGCATGTGCATGTGAGCTACGTTTGGGATGCGTGCGTGACTGCGTGAGTGTTCGTGATCCCGTCGGTGTGCATGTCTGGTTAACTATATTAAAACTCGAATGAGGATGCGTGTGTGACGTCCTCTGTGTTGTCCGGTTGTGTGCCGCTGCTTGTTTCGTTCGTCTGCACGACTCCAGGTATACTAACGGTGAGCTATATGCCGATGCATGGCCCTGTACGTCAGCAGGTGTGTGCAGGTGGAAGTGTGTGAGCGCATGTGTCTGTGTGTCTCGGTTTGTATGGAGCTCTGCTAAAGCTTGACCAGAGATGTTGCACAATGCACTCTTTTAATCTTTTATGTGATGAATATTCTCTTTTCTAGTTCATATCAGTATTATTTATCTGGATGGATGTACCATACATGTTCTTCATTTAGTTTCAGATCTCACTGTAACTCTTCTTGTTCCAGCTGAAACGTCTTTTATGTAACGTGGAAAGAATAGGTTTAAAGCTACTGTGCGTTTCGTTCCTTAAGCTGTGCTTTTGACCGATGGTTGGCGTTGTGGGTCGTCATTCGACTCGAACACTGGAAAGTGATGTTGGTTAAAGGCTTGGACTGTTGCTTTCTAAAACCCCGTCTGTCAAAGTGACTGATTGCATGAATGGAAAAGTCGTTCTTGGTTTTGCCTAAATGTTAATTGTACGCTGAATCTCCCTCTAGTGTTGGTCACTTTAAAGAATGAAAATGCACTTTTATATGGTTTCAAATTCTCTATTGGATGTTTTGTTTTTTTTCCTTCGGATCTTTCTTTTATGTCTTTTTGTTAAATGATTGTTTAGCATGTTGGAACTGCAAACTTTTAAGTGTTTTGTCTTAACTGCCATGAAGGACTACTGAAATAAACTTTCCAACTGAAGCTCTTCTTTGGTGATTTCTCTCTTTTCTTTCTGTTAATTATATTCTGATGAAGCCTCAAGGTTTTCCAAGATATACACCATTAGTGTTAGAACAGTATTGTAGCAGGCATCAGGAGAATCACTGATCGTATATATTTTGTGGAGTATTTGCAGTACAGATTGGATGACTCTCTATTGGGGATTCATTGAACACAGAGTCATGATTTGGCAAAAATCTGTATTGTTTCCATACCATAAACTTCCAAGAGCTTATTTCCTGTCTGGACTAATGTATTTCTAGCTTTTTTTACACAAGCATTAAATTATACTTTAGCAAACACTTTCCTGCATGTACAGTATAAATCTGCTTCTGGCCGCTACAATGTTTATGACTTAAAAAGATAGTAAACTCTTAATGCAATGGATTTCATGTCTTCTTCAGAATGTGTGTACTGCTGATCCTCTTCAAAGGGCAGCTAGGGTGTTTAAATTTATATTGATGTCTTGTTTACAGCCACTGAAATCTGTTTATATTGTTTAATCGAGCAAACTCTGGCTCAGCACCCAATGCATTCCTCAAACTTTTGAAAACTTTTTTTTTTTTTTTTTTTTTGATCACTTGGTTTCTGTGGAGAAATATATTTCATGCAAAATAGTCTGCCATAATCATCATTCTTAAGAAACTCTTTCTATTATTGACGGTGTTAATTTGTCTGTTTAATATTTTGTGGAACCCATGATACATTTTTTACAGGATTGTTTAATTAATAGAAAGTTTAAAATAACTTTTTTTTTTTTTTTTTGTCTTGACTGATCACTTTTGATCAATTTAAAGCATCCTTACTGAATAAAAGTGTTAATTTCTTTTGGAAAAAAAAAATGTTGACCCCCGAACTGAACAGTAGTGTATGTATATTAAGCATCAAGTATTTTCTGTGATTGCTGCATTGTACAGAATTTTGCTTTCACTGTGGAAAGACAAATGATGTTGAAGCTGGTCATGGTGTGTGGCATTAAACACGATGCGATATCAATCTACACAGGAAAAGGTGGAGATACGTCAAATGGATGACATTCCATAGTTTAGATTTATCATTCTCTGACTGTTCTGTTGGTCAGTAATATTAATAGAGTTGTTATCTGTTCCATATTTTAATAACAGCCATTTATTTATGTTGGCCGCTCTTGATGTAAATGTATCCACGGCTGTGTCCCTAGAAAGAATTAGTCCATAGGTTAAAACAAGCATTCCCTTCTTGGGTAACAGGATACTGGAATGTCACGTATTCAGTCAGCTTGTTCTAAAATGGAACCTGATGTCATACAGTTTCTTGAATGTTTTTTCACTTTTATGTGTGACCCTGGACTACAAAACCAATCATAAGTAGCATGGGTATATTTGTAGGAATTGCTAAAAATACATTGTATAGGTCAAAATGACCGATTTTTCTTTTATGCCAAAAATCACTAGGATATTAAGTAAAGATCATGTTCCACGAAGATATTTTGTAAATTTCCTACCGTAAATATCAAAACTTAATTTTTGTTTAGTAATATGCATTAAGACCTTCATTTGGACAACTTTTAAGGCAATTTTCTCAATATTTAGATTTTTTTTGAACCCTCAGATTCCAGATTTTCAAATAGTTGTATCTCCTAACAAACCATACATCAATGGAAAGCTTTTTTTCAGCTTTCAGATGATGTATAAATCTCAATTTAATAAAATTGACTTATGACTGGTTTTGTGGTGCAGGGTCACATATCTGATGCATGATTATCGTTTAAGAGCGATGAGACCAACTAACCACGGGTGGAAGGTAAAAGTTTAATTTAGCTCAAAAACACTGTTGTTTAGAGACTGTAATACTTAAAGCCGTCTCGTCACACGATGTGCTTCCAGCTGCTCTGTACATTTAGATACACCTGATGATTTACAAAACGTCTCATATCAAATATAACAAACTGTTGCCAATGTAATCTGAAACTAGCCAATAATGACTTTCAGATTGCTACAAATTATACAAAATTGAAGAACGAATGCTCTCCAAACATTAAAAACAGAGGTTTTCCCAAGGGTAGCTGTACATTTATATGATGTTAACCTGTTCCTTATGTGACTGAGAGCAAGAATAATGCATGATGAATGCCTGTTTTAAACATTATTAACAATTTGTCAACTAAACCTTTAATCTGACCCTTTGGAAAAATAAGAATTTCTATAAAACCCCCATTCATACATGGCACCGTTTGTGTGCAGGACCCCTAAAATGGGATTGAGATTGTCATGTAATTCTGTCCAGAGGATAAATGTTCAATGGACTGTCATTGACCCAGCTGGACTTCTTTTAGAGAGAAAAAAAAAAAAAAAAAACATCTTTCATCAAATAAGCTTGAAAGTGCATACGACATACGATCAGCTGTAGATTTAGGTGCTTTGAAGTAGGCGTCCATGTCGTATCCAGCACTTGAGTGTCTCTCAGATTGATAGTTCACTATCTAACCAGCTTTAGCATCCCACAAGGCTCTTAAATTCCAGCTGCGGTCTCACAAGTGTCAATTGAGCTTGCTGAAAGACACAGTGCCTATTTCCTTGAACGGGAGCCCCTGTAATATGAGTCTACAACAACGGCATTGTGAATGACAGATTCTTTGGTGTCCGTTTCCTTTTGAGCAGCAGCAGCCGGGAACCCCAGGTCAGCTCTGGCTGAAGTCAGCAAAGCCCTTGTTTGTGGAGAACGGTTCCTGCGGCAGGGGAAAGTAGTACTGTTGTGGCAGGAGGAAGCCAGAGCTTTGCAGGGTCTGGTGGTGCAGCTGTAACTGGCTGTGAGCGTGCGTGTGCTGGATAGAGTTGCTGCCCTGCAGGCCCTGCTGGGAGGTGTAGGGTGGTGGAGGCAGTAGTGGCTGCGTCGGGGCCACGGACACAGGAGTGGAGGCTGTGGAAGATGAGACCATCAGGAGCTGCTGTTGCGAACACTGTCCCAGCCCGTCACCCCGGCCCAGGGAGAAGCGGCGGACTGAGCTGCCTCCTCCTGCTGAGCTGGAGCTGGTGGTGGCCGTGCTGGACTGGCGTGATGGCGTACGGACGCTGGGAGGGGCTGTGGTGAGGATCATGGGGATGGTTTCGCCCTGACTGCGCAGTGAGAAGCGGATGGGCTGCTGTGTGGGCTGCTTGGGTCGCAGGCAGGTGCAGCAGTACACGGCCACCAGAGAACCCACCACTACAAACGCCACAAAAATGGAGCCCACCATCAGGAAGGGCACATAGATGGGCTCTGTGAAAGAGAGAAACGGCACGGGGCGTTAGGGAGACTGGAATCTTCCTCAATTTACTTTCTTAAAAATAGAGTCTAAAAGGTGGTTTTCATAGGAGAATCAGTGTTGGTTCTGCAAAGAATCTTTAAGTGAACAGTTCTTAAAAGAAACTTTTTTTTTTTCTTAGTGTAAAGATTACTGTAATAATCTGAGGAACCTTTTGTGTATTGGAAAGGTTTCCAGGCTTCTTCATGGAACCACAGAAGCCAATAAAGAACATTTATTTTTAAGAGCGTACTACTAGGTTTAAAATATTTCATGACAATAACCGTTCTTAATATTTAGTCTTATTACAGTCTGATAATAATGATAATCTGACAATGTAAGTTAATTCAGTAATTGTTTGTAATTAAAAGGACATTTAAAAATCACAAAGAACTTCACAATAATTACTAAATATTTAACTTTTTTCCTTACCTGAACCTCTACTGCTTATTTTACTTTATTGTAATTAATTCAAAATGATATCTTTTAAATATCTAAATTGGCAAGAGCTTTGTTTTACATATTCAAAATACATATGCTTGAGGGCTATGGCTGTAAAATGCACTCAAATGTGTTTTGAATCCTGTGTAAACTGAATGCTTGATTATATTAAGACAAAGAAAATGTAGGATGATCACTTGCCAACACAAACACATTTTCATATTAAACAACTGCTTATCCTATATAGCTGAGATCAGTATATTAGGTGGAATGAGGATTATCAGGTCAAAAAGATTAGAGTTTGACAGGTTACCTAAACCACTAATGAAGCCTTTATAAAAATACTGATTTAAGAATATTTAGTTTGTGCTTGAAGGTAATTAGATGTATAGTGATGACCTACTGTACATTTCCTTTTTGGCATCCTCAGGATTTCATCTTAAAACATCATCTGCTATCGGTGTTAAACTATGTTTGTGAACAGGCTACTGTTAAGATTAAATGACACTGTTGAGATTGACTTTATTAAAATGAAATGAGACTGATTGCACTTAACTTCTGATGAAGGAACCAAGAAAATCTGGCAACTTGAAGAAATGACAAATTGTTGTAACAAGTTCTAATGATGAGAACATTTTCTCCAGCAACTGTGCAGGTGTGTCAGGTTAACCTCTGCTCTGTCAGACATTATAACAGGTGCTGGCATACTGAAATCCCTTTATTGCTGTTTGTATTTTATCAGAGTAAAACATTGTGTAATACACTTCATTCCTAAAACCTAAAATATCACAATCCTGTTATGACATTCTGTAATGTGATCATTTTGCTGGCAACAAGCAAGCTATTATAAGTAATTGAACCAGATGTCATTATGGCTTAATTTGATATCCCTGTTCTAAACTAGTCTTGTAGTTTATTTAGCCTACTGCTTATCATAAAACAGTGTTAGCCTATATCTCGGTTTTACTTTGCAGTTTTTTTTTTTTTTCTAAAACAAACTTTATAGCATAAGTTCAGTCAATTTTCTGAATCATACAAATATAATGACTATTCTTTTTGTTCAATAAAAAGTTGGTTACTTTTACAGGTTTTTGTGTCAATGTTTTTAAACACAATGCAAATGCTTTTTTTGTTTGTTTGTTGTCGGAGATATTTTTATGTATGAGTTGATATGTGTCTTACGGGCAGCATATTGCGTGTTGTTCTCCACTTCTCTGTCGTTCGTGCAGGTTCCCTGATCGAGACGCGCGTCGGGGGCCGCGCAGCAGTAGCGCAGCGAGCAGCTCCCGCAGCACACCGTCGCGTCCGCCGTATCAAAGTCCTCCGGACACTGAAAGCCCTCATGGTAATTTCCACTGCTGTCTAACCAGCCGTGACAGTACTCTCCTCGGGCATCAGATATCCGCAGATTCCATGTCAAATACCCCAAAATTAGGCAATTCAGCAGGCGCACCATACCGGCAAGATGCGCTTTAATTCGCCAGTTCCTCTCAAACAGAGCGCGCCCGATAAACTGCCCGTTTTTGGATTAAGCGAGCTGTAAACGAACTTGAATTGATTTAGGAAGATGCTCCATCAGCTCATAAGATTTAAATGTCACTGGAGTTAAATCCAGGTATTGCTGTCCACATCCAAAATTAAGAGTCATCCACCGGCGGTCTTGGATTGTTTTAAAATAATACTTCCAGAAATTCCATGATTTTATCCGCGTTTCATCCGCTCCCGCTGTTTACTGTCATTTTAGTCTCGTTGTGAAATACTTATCGAATGCATATCCATGTGGATGTAAAATCATAAACTCTCACCTATGTTTTTTTTATGTTTTTTAAATCAAAAGACTGGTAAAAACACTCCTATCCTGCAGTTCTCCCCCAAGAAGTTGTGAGTGCACAGAGACCCGCGCGTCTGGACTGAAGCCACTTTTCAAATGTGCTGCTCTAGTAAGTTTGTTTTAGACTCGCACCCGCTCCGTTTCAGTGACGCGCACGCAGTTGGCTGGCCTGACGTGCGCATTCATGTAGCTCAGGGGTGCCCAACCCTGTTCTTGGCGATCGACTGTCCTGAAAAGTTTAGCTCCAACTCTAATCAAACACACCTGAAGCAACTAATTAAGGTCTTCAGGATCGCGTGAAAATTAAAGGTAGGTGTGTTTGATTAGAGTTCGAGCTAAACTTTTCAGGACAGTCGATCGCCAAGAACAGGGTTGGGCACCCCTGATGTAGCTGGTATCTGCGTCCTGTTTCTCGGGGGACGCAAGATTGACAGCAGAATTTCATCGGGACCTGATTGTAGATCTGTTTCTTTCTTTTTATTTATTGCTCTTTTTTTGTAGTTTCCTTTTGGTTAATCTAATGTTTTTTAATAGCATGGAGTCTTAATTAAATTGGTTCATTTCATTGCATTTTGTCAGTTAATTTTATATATATTTTATAGAATTGTCCTTGGCGTATTCATTCAGTCATTTGGAAAGGCGTGAGAAGGATTTGCCTTTAAATTAGTGCAGTGGTTCTCAAACCTCTCCATGAAGTACCCCCAGCACTGCACATTTTGTATGTCTCCCTATATCTGCCACACCAACTTCAGGTCTTGCAGTCTCCACTAATGAGCTGATGAGTTGAATCAGGTATGATAGATGAGGGAGACATACAAAATGTGCAGGGCTGGGGGTACTCCAGGACAGCTTTGAAAACCACTGATTTAGTGTCATGTTGTCGCCCTCTCCTGGCCATTGTTGCTTTATGGAAAACTGGTACAACACTGAAGGCTGCTTACTGTTTCAGGCTCATTTGTATTACTAATGAATACACCTGAAACGAGTCAGCATTTCTTTTTTTAAATAAACAGTCAGTGTTCTTCCGCAGCAGATGCTTTTTACCTCTGTGGGCTCAAATGGTCATTATCATTTTTACACAGTTTTTTACACATGTATGTGACACCATCTAGTTAGATTTAAAGACCTTCTGCCGACGGTGTATTTATTATTTCCCCTTTTCAACACTGCTGTGATTCACCAGATGTAATTACATATAATTCTTATTCAGCACTTAAGCTCTATATGAAAAAAGTAAAAGTAATTAATATAGAGTGACTTATGTTTTGACAAAAAAAAGCGCAATATTTGTATGAGCAATATCACACAGGTAGGAGTGTGATACATAGGCCGTAGACAAATACATACAAACTTATGTCAAAATACCTGTTTTGGCAAGTATCTTTGAAAAATCAGTCGGTTATGTCTTAAGTGAACATGAGCAGTTGAGAAATTAGATATAGCCTATCATTTTATTGGATTTGTGCATTGTGTCTTAAAGTGACCACAGCCTAATTTAACAGCTGCTGTTTATCTTTAATCTTTTAAGAAAACCTGCTGACTGCTGTTAAAGGGATACTCCACCCCAAAATGCAAATTTTATCATTAATCACTTACCCCCATGTCGTTCCAAACCCGTAAAAGCTTCGTTCGTCCTCGGAGCACAATTTAAAATTATTTTGGATGAAAACCGGAGGCTTGTGACTGTCCCTTTAACCAAAAGTATTTATATAATGAAACTTAACTTTGCTCTTAGCCAAAAATACTTGATTAGATATACCAAAAACAAATTATAACTCATTTTTAACCATTATAGAGATATCAGAGCCAGTGGCAAATTCCAGAAGAACTTTTTAGGTTGTTCTCGGCAGGTTCATGAGTGTTGAACGGCCGCTGACACTCTAGACCTCACATCTCCGAAAACTTTATTTATTTACACAATATAATTTAATATTTGTGGTGGCTGTTGTTTTGTAATATTAAATTAAATAATCCACCGAAAAATTAAATGCTGCCATCATTTACTCACCTTCATGCCATTCCAAAACTGTTTGACTTGTTTTTTTCTGAGAAATGTCTCGGTGTATTTGTTTGCTTGTTTATGTCCATACAGTGGAAGTCGAGTGTTGTTTGCTTACCCCTATTTTTTTTAAATATCCTATTTTGTGTCGAGCAGAAGAGAGTTATACAGGTTTGGAACGACATGGTGGTTAGTAGCCTAAATGATGACAGAATTTTCATTTTGGGGTGAAATATCCCTTTAAGTATTTAGCCTATTTTGCATCTAGGCTACATTTGTATTTCGAAATGGCTCTTACAAGTCCTAAAGTTCTTTTTTCAATAAGTTCATTCTAAAAGCAACAAACAAACAAATAACCCCCATCACAGACAACATGGCTATGCGAGAAAACATGGAAGCATCGCGCACACCTCTTTATATCATCTTGCACCTCTCTCATCTGACACTCCCGCTGATGGGAGCACAAGCCACATATACACACCGAGCGTGCGGGTGCCGCCGGTATTCCCCTGTTGGTAGAATAAAAGCCAGCGAGTGCTGTTACCGCCAGGGGATTGGAGCAGTGACTTGTCAGTAAAGTCACCCACCCTCTGAGCATCTCAGACAGAGTTAGAAGTGTTTGAGACACAGAGCAAGGCGGCGAGACACTGGCATAACTGATTTAACCAGACCGGGACAGAACGACACTCAAGTGCGAGGGAGATGGAGGAGGAGATGCTACCGGCAGACGAAGGTCTCTCTGCGCCCAAAATCTGCAGGCAGCAGCAACAGCGGAGTCCGTACAGCTCCCTCAAGACCTTCCCGAGCAAGCGCTCCGCGGGCAAGGCGAGATATGACAGACCCACAATGGTGGACATCCCGCAGCTCGGAGACCATCCTCATCATCTCAGTCATCATCAGCAACAGCAGCAGCAGTATTCACATCGCGTACCGCTTCCGCAGGCGTCCCTCTCCATCAGCAGCAGTCAGCAGCACCGTCTCCCCTGCGAAATCAGGCCCAGCAGCAGAGTCGCGACACCCAGCGCGGCATCAGCGGGGAGCGCCGCGGCGGCAGCAGCGGCATCGTTTGGCAGCCAGAGGAGGGTCGCCGGCCAGGAGATACCCGGCAGATACCCGGCGAGTCGCGCCGAGTTTAGCCACCAATCTCCAGACTGCACCTATGGAATAAGCTCAGGTAAGTGAACGAGTTTGCCTCAGAAACTTTTATCCATCACGAACTTGAAGTGTCAAACTTTGGGGTGTGTTTTCTTATGAATATTGGAATTATTTTTAGACTCGAATACATCCACAATTTGAGACCCACGCCCAAATGATACGACTCATTCAAGCATTGTCGACATGTTTAATTTCACATCAGTTTTTACCTGAAAATAATGACAGGAAAACAACAACAACAGTGGCTTAATAAATTAGTAACACCCCATGAAATAAAATATTTTGTATCTGTTATATTCAGATGACATTGTGAGTCTATCTGGTATATTTACCAAAATATTGTTTTCCATCTTTATATTACTAACACAGTGGTCGACACACCTGCTTAGGTAATTTCTAAAATACTGTCAAATCTCTCATAGTGAGTATCAGTAATGAAGGTAATGTAGAGTTTTACAATTAAATGTGAACACTGGTCTCATGAGAGATTATCTATTCAAATGAAAGTCTTGTCAAGTACTGTCAGATTTCTGTATACGCTGCATTAAGGTGCTCCCAGCATGAATTTGTGGAAAGCATCTTTTTCTCACCAGCTCTCTGATTTACCTAAACTTGTCAACTTCAGTGATTGTTTTTCAAGTGCTTGTTGCAAGGGTTCGTTTTCATTCAGTAGAGCCTCAGGCCTTCACAAATTGAGAAGTTGTGTCATTATCAAACAACAGGGTGCCTCAGTGTCTGTACAAACATTCAGCTGGTCTATTTTTCTCCACTTGAGTTATTAGATTGGATATGGGAAGGTTTAAGATCTCCTTGCAACCTTTTGTTTTTTTGATGTAGTGTTTAACATGCAGAGTCCATTTTGAAATTCACCTGGGCATCATTAAAAGGGCTTCAGGCTGTTCACTAAATATTAATTGCACTTGTTGGAGACGCAGTAGATGTTTCCAATGAAGATCAGGGTTCACAGTGCCTGCTTGTAAACAGTGCATTCTAATTTCATACCGAGCCCTTTTGGTTTATTGTTATGGAATATCCACTGCAAAAGAATACATGGGGGATTTTTTGGCCAATCAGACGATGCTAATGGTTTCATCTTTCTAGCCCTGGGGAAAGGAGCCGTAGACACCCAAGGACACAGTTCTGAGATCAGTGCAATAATCCAAATTGCATTTAAAAGCTCCTCCAAAGGGATTGTGATTAAAACAAATGTGGCTCATAAATTTGGCTCTGCGGCACATGTTGTGTTTAATGAAATTTCATGAGGCTCACTCTGCATGGCATAACGGAGGGAGGGAGAGAAGGAGAGAGGGGAAGTGAAAGGAAAGAGAGGGAACGACAGCAGCAAAGGAGGAGGGAGAGGGTAAGATAGAGGAGAATGATATCAAATCCATCTTGCTGGGGGTAAACAGAGATGCTGCGCATGTTAATAAATGGCCACATCTGCTTAAGCCTGATAGACACATCCAGGCGACGGCGGAGGCTCGCTCCCGTCACTCATACGGGTGCCACAGCGACTGCCTGAGCTGATAATTGTCTGCCCTGTGTCTTTGTGTGAGGGTGGCAAATTCATAATCATCCTCTTAAGATTCTGCATCTGGGCGCGGCCAGAAGGCTGTGGGGAGACAGAGTAATTGTATGCGGTTGGTTGGTCAGCATTTTCCTTCTATTAATCTCTCTGCTTCTTCTCATCGTATTTAGAGGATTTGGAAGATATGAATAGTGTTTATTACAACAGTGACACCATGTAAATGAGTTATGAGTGTATGTGTGTGTGGACAGATTCACAGCGTCCTTATCTCCTAAACCTGTAGGCACACAAGACCTAGTTGCAGATTTAAAGATAAAAATGATGGAAAGTGCAAACAGAGGATATGAAGGACGTAACAAAAAAGCAAAAATGGAGCTCATAAATATCTAAAGCAGTTGGTATTTCAAATTTAGGCTAAATGAAAATAATAAATCAAATGTTTAGTAAATTAATAGATTTTTATTTAAACAGAATAGTAAAAAGGGCAAAGAAGTGTTAAAGGGATATTATATTAATGTTATTTTCTTTCTTATCTAGAGCACCAAAAGAGACATTTAGCAGAATATCCAAAGTAGCACTGAAAAAGCATTGTAAAAATTGAAAATGGAAAATTTTGCCTTGAAAATTGCTTGGTACATGTGGTAGTATAGAAAAGTTCTACTGTAAATAACTCTTTGACTTTTTTGACAACAGATGTCATGCAGGTTATAAAATACATGATAGTGAGTAAAATGACAGTTTCATTTATGGTTGAACTCTTTGAATACGAAAAATGACATTTAGAAATTGATGCTGCAATACTTGCGTACTTATGTGTGATTTTGCTCTCCCCTCAGAAAACCGGCTCATATTGGATGCTTTTGCCCAGCAGTGCAGTCGAGTCCTCAGCCTCCTCAACAGCAACGGACGGCTCCTTGAGCCCCAGCCTTCCCTTGTCCCTCCATCCTCTTCCATCTCCACTCTCATAAAACAAGAGGACAGCTGCCTGTCTCCAGGAGAGAGACTCAGTTCTAAGCCCAGGTCGGAGGACTCATCCCTGGAGAACACAGGTGAGGAGACCCAACGGGGCAACCACTGGAACCAGCAGCAGACTTCCGCTTTCCTCCGGATTTTCACAGAGTCTCTTCAGAATTACCTGCTCTCTGGACCCCAGTCATCAGATAGTGAACGGTGTCGCCCGGTAGAGGCTGAGCCGGCAGCATCAGGGTCCCCGAGGCAGAACTTAGGCGGCTGGGCTTCACCAGCACCATCTGAGTCATACGGACACCCCTCGTCCACACTGCCTGAGGAAGATGAGGAGGAAGGTTGTTGTCCTCGCTGTATGGAGCTGGAACAGGAAGTTCTTAGTCTACAGCAGGAAAACGAGGAACTGAGACACAAATTGGATAATGTACCAGGTATTACTTGATGAAATTTAATGATTTGGTTTTATTTCTTGATATTAGACACATAATCCACTGCAAGATTTCATATTTATACTTTTTTTTTCACAAAATCATTATTACTGTCCTAAGCTTTTAAAGGTACACAGTGTAATTAAAATGGGTTCAGGCTGTTCACTAAATATTTATCAAACTTTCTGGAGACACAGTAGATTCTCATTACACAAATTTGTAAAGAGAATCGTTTAAAAATCTATTGTCAACAAAAGAAAAGTTCTAAAGTCTCCCGGCTGAAAATAAAGGTCTGTAGTGTAATGTTTGAAAGCAGAGAAATTCAGACAAATATTAGTATTGTAATTTTACTGTTGTTCTGTAAAATAAAATGATTAAATTCTACTTTTTAATTATTCAGTATAATAATATTGGTGCAAAAAAATTCTCTGTGCACTATTAACAGTACATTGTGTTTTGCTTACGTACAACAGCTCAGCGTGGTTGGTTTAAATAAAACTAAAAGTTCATCAGCCAACAAGTTTGCTCGTTTTGCCTTTAACAGCTCCTTGCCAGAATGTTCTGGACTTTTTTAAGACTGTTCTTCAGCACTACAACCAGTTTGCGCAGCCCCAGCCTGAAGAGCAGCTTACCGAGGTGAGCCTGACAAAAGACCTTTGAGTGCTGTTAAAATAGTCATGAAAACCACAGAGACAGGTTTACGCAAGAAACTATTCCAGTGGAAAAAGAACTGAAACTGTCAGTCAAATTAATGTCTAATCTGAGGTTATGAAAATATCACTTTAAAGAACTCTTACGTAAAACTAAAAGCAACAGAGTCTTTTAGCATCCCAGTAAAGTTTCACTTCTTTTTTGCCTGTTTTCTGGTACAATATTTAGTGCAGCGTCTGTTTAAATGTTGATGCATTAAAGCGCATTAAAGATTAAAGACAGCATTAAAGATTTCTTCCCCTCTACAATCTATAATCTCATAATCTCTGTCTTTTCTAAATAGGGCAGTAAACAGCTTCTGGGGAACTATCCTCTCTTCATCACCAATAAGCAGTGGGACGAGGCAGTCAACTCCTCAAAAAAAGATGGCCGGCGGCTCCTCCGTTACCTTATCCGGTTCGTGTTCACCACAGATGAGCTGAAATACTCATGCGGTCTGGGGAAGCGGAAACGTTCGGTACACACAGGGGATCCGGGGCCAGAAAGAAGACCTCTCAACCCCGTCAAGGTCACTTGTCTCAGAGGTAGTGAGCTAAAACATTCTTCCACTGTTTAGCATCTAATTTTAATCAGATTATCAGTGCGATAATTATGCGAACTTAATTTAGCATCTCACACGTTCTATCTCCCTCATCCATCTCTGTCCCGGGGCGCTCCCTCTCACAGAGTTTATCCGGATGCACTGTGCTTCTAATCCTGACTGGTGGATGCCCTCTGAGGAGCAGATAAACAAAGTCTTCAGCGATGCAGTAGGGCACGCGCGGCAGGGCCGGGCTGTAGGCACTTTCCTGGGCAGCGGTAGCAGCAGCAGTGGTAGTTTATACATGGAGAGCTACGACGGGCAGCTCTCTCAGGATGAGCTCTATCTGAAGGGCTCGCAGAATGGTTTGGGGGACTAAAGTAGAAAAATACATCCAAATCATGGATCAAGCCCTCCAGATCGGCTCATACAGAAATTGCAGCACTTACATGATCTTAACGTGGTTTGTGTATGAACATAATCCTTATTCCTTCCTGTCAAAACATTCCAGGGCGTTCACACCTACCCACTAAATTATGTGGGATTCTTCCACGCTATATTGTTTAAATGGTTAGTAGTCACTAGGCAGCAGAGTTGGTTGAATTCTACACAATATCAGGTTTATCTTGCGCTCCATTTCCTAATTTGTTCCATCGAATGTGATCTACTATAGCAACATGAATGTATCCATTTTACTCCATTGTAAATAATGAGAGCTTCCTTTCTTGTGTCAGATTGGTCAGATGTTCGTACAGACAAGCCTGCAAATGAGGTGCTAATCTGATTTTCTGTTATTCTTTCTGATATGGTTCAATTTAAAGTGCTGCCCTCTATTTTATCATATGATGTTGAATAATCTGTGATGTTTATAAAAAACTGTGATGTTGCAAAATCAGTTTCATAGTGGCTGCAGGATGAATTTACTGAACTCTACAATTCGTCCGTGTGTGTGACTGTGGAGATACAGTAAGTCTGTAATATAATGTGTTGGGTGGCTTCCTAATCTTTCCTCTGATCCAATAAGGAGGCGATGTTGTTTGTAATTTGTGTTGCTGCTGCTTGATTCTAGTTCGTCAAGTACCACAAGCGATCAACCCGTCATCATTTATTCTACCACATTATAATATTCTGTGACTGCATAAAAGACTAAATGAAATGCCTTAAAAAGAGACACCACCTACCACTAAGAACTACAAATACTGCCAATTTCAGACTGTTGTTTATCTCTTGGTGTTCCTGTAACATTAGTGGCCTCTGGCTGTTTGGGTTTTCAAACAAAAGAAAAATGTGTTTGAAAACAGACCATCTTTCTTTAATGCCTTAGACAAAGTCTCTGTCTGTGAAAATGTTTATACATGCAGGTCATTATGTAATGTCTGGTAGAATTCAGTCAAATGTCATTTAACTGCTCATTTTGAATTCATTCTCCACAGCACTTTGTCATGTCTGATGGTGGGGAATCCCTAACATTTAAACCTGCTCACACAGCATGAAAACTTGTGATCTTTAAGGCAGTTTCATATCAGAAGATCTGTGGCCTCATTCATCTCCTACTAATGGCTACTGTATCACCCATGTTCATGTTGAGGTTTAAATGTCAGCCATTCCCAAACATTAAACAGCTGATGAAGTTGTGTCAGAGTGGTATAACGACTTCAAAATAAGTTACCAAGTTGCTGTTGCCTTTGACTACCAGACATACAAAAGCCTCTGTTGTTGTGATATGTAGCCTGTTGTGATTGTACAAATCCATGGTGATTGGAAATTGTTAGTCCTCTAGTCTATTCAAAGAACGTGTCAACACTGTGAACCCCGCCAAAAGTGATGAGACTGTTTTCCTCTTACTTATCAATGATATTTTCTTTTCAAACAGAAGATGCATTTATGTAATGTGGACAAAAACGAGAAAAGACAATGAAGCAAAATAAGTGATCCAGACAATGCCATCTGTGTCGTGTTTCAATGGTAGCTACTCTATTAATTCCAGACGTTGAACAATAGATGGCAGTAGACAACAATAAAGCCATTGCAACGTTTCTTTGTGAAACCAATTCAAAGGCTGTCAAATTCACTCCAGTGTGAATAATTGCAGATGTCTGCGGAGTGAATGTGAGTACACTTTATGAAATCATTCGGATGCAGCATATTAGAATATTTACGATGAACATGAGCGCAAAATTGAGCTCAAAGTGAAAAGAGCTTATAAAATCAGGCAGCAGACCAGCTGGATCAAGCTGAGAGACCAAGGCCAGCAAACCATTTCAGTTTAAGCTCTTGTTTTTGTTGTTTTACAGCAGTTTAATCGGCAGTTTAATACATACATTGTAAATTAAGTAAAGTTATATCTTCAACTTAGTATGTTATGCGCAGACATTGCGTAATATGTGCCTCAAACAGATTTAGTTCAGCCGGAAAAAAAATCATTTTTATCATGGGACAGTTAAGCAGAGATGTGCTACTCGCACACAGAGAACTATCATCACTGTGCTGCAGAATTGATGGGGATTTTGATTCATTGACTCGAATCTTTTGAATAGGTTTACTAACAGAATAAATCCGATTCTGATTCACTCATTGAGCCTTTTTGCAGGTAACGGCGGTACATACCAGCGAGTCATTAAATTATTCACACAACCGCTTGGTTAAATGCATCGAGTCGACCGGAATAGTTTTATTACTCTTTGTTGAAATGTGTTTGCCTGCTTTTTATCGGTTTCGACGATCGATATTCCAGTTCATGTAATGAATTAGGTCATTAATTACAAAATAAATGTAACTGTAATCTTTTAATAAAATATGTAATTAAATTAGATACTTATGAAAATGTTAACAATTACAACATCTGAATATTTTCAAACACATATGATTGATGTCTTTCCAAATTGCAATGACTGCTTTAAAATGTTTCAGGAGTTTATGGACACAGACTAGGACACATGTTTATTTGATAACTGTTTTATTTCCTATTTGGGTTTAAGCTTTATTTTTTAAGATTAACTTTTTTTTCCCAAGGCATTAGATGCCAGTGTTTTTTGTTTTGTTTTTTTTGTCGTAGCTATGCAAAGATTTGATTTCAAAATCATAGCTATTAAACTCTTATGTTCTTGTTAAATCTGTATTCATACTCAGAATTTCTCAAATTAAGTCTGACAGTAATCAGTGTTGAATACTATAGGCCAGGGGCGTAGCCATCATTTCAGAAGTGAGGGGGACAGAAATGTAATATTATATTATATATGTGTATATATATATATATATATAAAATGTTTTTTTTTTTTTAAATAAGTCTCTTCTGCTCACCAAGCCTGCATTTATTTAATCCAAAATACAGTTTTACATCATCATAATAATAAATGTTTTATTGTTATTGGTATTGTTGTTGTTGTTTTTGTATGGGTAAGACAAGTAACTTGAAAAGATCGTGTGACTGGAAGTAATTTGCATTTTAAAATATATTCAAATAGAAAACCGTTATTTTAAATAGTAAAAATATTTCAAAAGTGTACTGTTTTGCTGTAGGTCTACTTTGGATCAAATAAATCCAGGCTTTCTGAGCAGAAGAGACTTCTTTAAAACATTAAAATCTTAATGTTCAAAAACATTTGGCCCTAGTATGTAAACAACTTTGTTGTCTCTTTCTAGCTTTCATTGGCTTAGAAATCTGATACACTGCTGGACAATAACCAATAATGATTTGTTTATATAATACAAACACTTTTTTTATCCCATGAGGCAGAATACTTTCTATACTGTAATGAATGCTGTATCAATTAGCACTGCATTGTTCATATACTTTAATTATTACCTGGAGATGACTTAAAAAAATAGACCACATATCGTGCAATAGCAATTCTAAACTCGTCGTTTTTTTCTGTGAAAACAACTGTTTTCATCCATTTCATATATTAGGAATAATCGCGCAACTTTCTGCTCGAGAGCGCCCTCCGGCTTCGAGTATGAATTTATTCTGCATATAATGAGCGTTTAGCGCTCCGTGATGTTCATCTCGCTTTATTCTGGGTCCGAATAAAAACATCAGGTCATGCAACAGACTATCCTGTCTCTTTGAATTTAAATCTATATTTATTCACACCGGCTCTTGAAAACCTTTATGCCAGCACACTTGCCCGAAAAAGTGCGGGGGACGAATTTATGTCATATTAAAAGTGGGGGGGACACGTCCCCCGCGTCCCCCGCGTAATCTACGCCCCTGCTATAGGCTACTGTATCCCTGGCTGTTTTAAATGTTTCAAAATGATTAAGCGTTCAAAACATTCGTTGGAAATTTAGAAAAGTAATCAGTTACTTTAATAAAGTGATTGAAATAGTTACACTACTATTAAATAATGTAATTTGGAATCATTTCCAAAGTAACTTTTCCAACACTGACTGCGAGAAAGTTACAGGCAGAATTTGATCAAGGTTGGAGCTAAACTATTCAGGAAAGTGGATCTTGAGGGCCAGAGTTGAGAACCTCTGTTCTTGACCAAACCTATCTCTGCAGAACGCTAGTGGACGTTCTTATAACTAACAACTTTTCAACGGCATTACCCGATGTGCTCTAACCTACTGTGGGTTAGGTGAAGAGGTAGGGTTTTGGACAAGCCTACATGATTTTAGCAAAGTTGGGTAAACCTGTTGAAAAACGTTTTTAAACACCCACTGATTTGCGAAACATTTTGGTTTTAAAGAGACGCCTGAGCATCCTCATCAAAACGGCCACAATGTGCTCCTTCGCAGAATGATATTTAAAGGCTTCACTGCATGAAAAAGAACGAGAACGATCAGTTCAGTTAAAAGATTTGTTCAAACCAACCGATTCGCTCACTTAAAGGATTCATTCATAATCTCAAAACTCGTTCGTGAAACAAACGCCGCTTACTGCAATGAACTTTTTCAGCGTGGATAAGTTTTCCCACACTCATTACAGCGTGCATCCCGATTCTCTGTCGAAGTAGAGCTCAAACTAGTGATCTCCGCTAGACTGTTCACTATGTTCTGATGTGAACTATCGCAGAACGGATTTGAGTTGCCTTTCTCTTTAATTCAGCGGGACACTTTATTGCGGAGCCCCCACAAAATGTTGGAGGGCGGGCCGCGCAGCAGCAGCAGTGCAGTGAGTTGTCAAAAATCTGTTGTGGTGGTGACGCCGAGGGTCCAGAACGCCCACTACTGTAAATTGATGTGAAGTTGGACTCGCGAGGGATTGTACGTTTATTATAAACGTTTAACGACGATTGTCGTTTTGAATTGAGCTGGACGATAATGCAGCGATTTGTCTCACTGCAACTTCGGGCGGCGGACAGGCGCAAGGGCGAGGGCAGCGCATAGTTATCCAGTGCGCAAGTGTCATTCTGCTGGATTATCCAGAACAACTGCGTCTCCAACTGCAGCGGGATGCCTCTGATCAGCCTGGACGACGATGATCAGAGATGGGTCCCGACGCACGTCAACGTGACCGTTCTTCGCGCGAGGGGTCTGCGGACGAAGGGCAAGCAAGGCAGCCGCTATGTTTACACTATCATCCAGGTCGGCAAGGAGAAGTACACCACCGGCCTGGTGGAGAAGGCTGAGGAGCCGCAGTGGAACGAGGAGTGCTCGTTTGAGCTGCTGCCCGGGCTGCTGGAGGCGGGTGGGATGAGCGCATACCCGCCCGGGAGCAGCAACCTGGTGCTCACCGTGATGCATCGCGTGCTGATCGGGCTGGACGTGTATCTCGGTCAAACTGTTATTCCCCTCGACAAAGTTTTTCAGGATGGAATGTGTCCCAGAAATGAGTGAGTATTGCAGCTAATAATAGGATCAATTAATAGGCCTCTTGGTCGAGGGCCTCCTTGAGACTTTTGTACTGTGGCAGTACCATGGTAGAATGATGGCATCAGATAAAAAGTGCTTAAAACCCTTCTTAAACCATCAGACCAGTAGCTAGAAGACCAGCTAACAGCATAGGTTTATGTTTCAGCATACATTAAAAAAGTATAATAAGTAGAAATATCGTAGTTTTCATTTTTAATATTTGAAATAAATGTTAACTCAAAATTGTTCTGAAATAACTAAACATAAAACTGAAATAACTGTGTAGACTTAAAAAAAAAAAAACATTTCTGTAAAATAAATAATAAAACTATAGTAGTATCTCAGTGACACTAAAAAAAAAACAATGATCATAGGGTACATGTGAAAGAAAAAAAAAAAACATGGCATTTTTAGACTTGTTTCACCAGTTCTCTTCATTCCCAAGTGTGAGTGTAAAAAAGTATAGCCTTAAGATACAGAATCTATCTTTATGTTTTTTATAGCCTTATGTTAATGTAACAATGTACTTTTAAAGAATAGCTTTCCTTGTTTTTCAGTTGATATAGTCCTGGGATATTTGACACAGGCATGCCAAAACCTTGAGCCTGTGATTTTGGGTGGAAGAATTTCTGTGCACCCATTTCACAGTTGGACAGACATCCACATTCGTAACATAACAGAACTGCGGGAAGATTCTTTGGCCAGCCATCAAAACTTAACCTAAATTACTGATGTCACATGCAGTATTAAACAAATGCATGGTGGTCGAAGCCACACAAGCAATCTATGGGAAGTGCAAAACCAACACTGTTTTGAATACCAGAGTAATGGGATATGTTTTTACAGACACAACAACAGCAACATACTTGGAGGGGCATGCTGCATCTAGTCCTCATCAGTGTGCTTGCGTAGCGCTGGCACAGAGTCATGCCTCCACACAGGGCAGTACCAGCATGTGTCAGAATGGTCACAGAGTCTGCACTGAACTCAACAAACACACATTTCACTGCACTCCAACAGACGTAACCTTCCTGGAATCTTTTTTTTTTTCCATTGTTCATTTTTATTTGAATATCTCTCTTGTTTAAAAGCTTGCGCATCTAATAGTTGAAATTCAACTACATATCTGTGCCATCGTTAGGAGGAGTAAATCATTTGTCATGGGAGGGGAGGAAGAGATGAGGTAGGTGGGGGCCTCTTGGCTGAAACCTCTATAAACAAGTGAGGGAGGAAGTCAGTGAGCCATGCTGAGCAACAATAACATTGTTATTTTCATATTCAATACGCCTTGCTTTATTCTCACGTCCACAATTCAACTCTCAAATTCACCTAATGTTCCACTAACAAAATTGATTTAATTAAAAACTGTTAAGAGGTTTATAAGTACCAAATGCCTAGTATAAGTGAAAGTTATGATATAAACCCAATTTATATATTAATTATTAATTAGTATATTTGTTTCCTATCAGTGTAAGCATCTTACTGGTTTTAATACTTCCAGAGCTGCCAAAGTGTTTCAAGAAAAAATAAATAATAACTAGAATTCATAACTTCTGTGGGGGCCCTGGGATCACTTTTTTATTTAAATTAATACTAATTATTATTGATATATAAAAACAATCTAATTATAAGCTAAATGCCAAAAAAACATACAAATACAAGATGTAAACTGCAGTTATATTTTTCCCATGCTTAATAACTAATGTGTTGTTTTGTTTTTTTGTTTTTTTTGAAGAACATACGATTCTTAGCACGTCTGGAATTACAAAATTAATCGCTGTTACTTGTTACAATATATAAATTATTATTATCAATATCTCAATCCATTTCTGTTAATTAAAGCTTCAAAACAAGCAACTTTGTCATAATTATAGTAGAAATACAGAAAATAGCTTATATGAGGGGGCCTTCAAATATATAGTGTTGGACAATGAGGGACCTTTAAGTTAAAAGGTTGAGAACCACTAAATTACTGTCCTAGCAACCACCCAGAACACCTTAGCGACTGCCTACATCCACTTAGAACACCTTAGTAGCCATTTAGCAATATTCAGAACACCTTAGTAACTCAAAAAACACTTAAAGCACCTTTGCAGGGCCCTAGCAATGCATCTTGAACACCATAATGCAGGAGTGTGGTGCAGATAGGTCTAATAACTGCATAAGTTAACATTCAGTGTTTATGTTGACAAACTCTCTTTTTCTAGTTAAAGTTTGCACTGCCGTGTACGCTTGCCTGCGTTTCTGGTCACATGGAGAGACGTATGGAGAAATGTCCGTCTCTGCACAAACTATTGTGAGTCATCACATGTCTTTGTAGGCGTGAGGCTGTTCTGCACATCTGGCTTTAATTGAGCTCAGAGTTGCACCTCTCTCCCTCGCTTTCTCTCTTCTGCGTCTCCCAGTGTAAGGCGTTTGTCTTGGCTCTCTGCACGTGTGCGCGCATGAGGTGCTCTGTGCTCTACCGGAAATGGAGGAAATAGTTTCACCACTGGTTCTGTGTGAGACAAAGGGACGGCACCATGCTAAGGCAATAACATTCGTTCAAGAAGCCCCGATGCAGTATAGGTCATAGCCACTTGCTTCAGTGTGGTGCAGCGAATTGTAAGCCAGTGTTATAAAACATCAGTTTCATCCCAAAATCAAAAGAAAAAAATTATATAATAATTAAAATTGAAGGACGTCTCTTACGCTCACCAAGGCTGCATTTATTTGGTCAAAAATGCAGTAAAAACAGTAATACCATAAAATATTATTAACATTTAAATAACTTTTCTGTTGTAATATTTAAAAAATGTAATTTATTGATGTGATGGCAAAGCTATGCCATGGTGCTCAAGAAACATTTTTTATCATCAATGTTCAAAACAGTTGTTCTGTGTACAATTTTTGTGGAAATGATCAATTTTTCAGCACACTTTGATGAATAGAAAGTTCAAAAGAAAATCTTTTGTAATACTGTAAGTCTTTTAAAGTCACTTTTGATCAATTTAATGCATCCTGAATAAAAGTAGAAATGTCTTTTGAAGGGTACTGTATACTTTGCTTAAAGAAAATTAGGATCATTAAGATCATTTATGTTATGGTAACTATTAAAAGATATTGATGTTCTAAGTGAGGATGCACCATTCTGGTCTGGTGTGAATTTATATTTATGTAATGGTAAATTTAAATAAATAAAAACCAAATACTGAAATCGGTCGTTTTAAATGCTACAAGTGAATTCATTACAGTATTATAATGTACAGCATGACAAATTCTCATTCATTTAGACTAGTTAAGTTACTTTTAAATTAGTTATTTAACAATAATTTCAATGTTTTTAAACAATAACTTTGAGTGTTAGTTAATATGAACTTCTCTGTTTAAGGTGGCTCAAGTTGCACTCCAAGGCTGGTCGGAAGGAGAAGGAGCGGGGCGAGCTGCAGGTCACCGTCCAGTTCACCCGCAACAACATGACTGCGAGTATGTACGATCTGACCATAAAGGACAAGCCCCGTTCTGCATTTGGGAAGCTGAAGGACCGCGTCACAGGAAGAAAGAGAGGGGATGTGGAATCCTCCTCTGCCATTTTACCTGGCCGCTACGCCGCACTGTCAGGGTCTGTAGGTCCTCCCTTTGCAGGAGACGGTGGACCCAATGAGCCAGGTGAGGAAGAGGGGGTCGATGTGCACCGGAGCAAGGTGAAAGACTTCTTCCTTAAGGGGAAACTGCGCAAGAATTCAGACACACGGTCCTGTTCGTCACTGGCGTCAGACAGTAGCATGGCATCGTCCGCCGGGGATCCATTCGTCTCGGTAGAGCTGTCCAGAACACCCATCTACAGCAGCAAAGTGATGGAGCCCTTCCGAATGGACACTGAAGGTGGGATAAAAGGTCAGTTGTCTGTAGGAAGAGATAAACCAAGAGAATTCATCATCAGAATTGTCATTGAGAATTTATATAATAACAATATGTTGATAAACTGGTAATAAACTGTGGGCTCCATACCCTCGTTGTTGTTCCAAACTCATATGAGATTCTTTATTCTGTGGATCATATTTAAAGATGTTTCAACACAATTTGTGCATACAGTTGAACTCATTGGGGTCTAAAACTGGATCCATTGACTTTCATTGTGTGGACAAAAAAAGACTTTTTTTTTTTTTTTTTGAGACATTTTTCGAAATATCTTTTGTTGTTTCACAGATGAAAGAAAGTCAAACATGTTGACAGAATTTTCATCCCATCTTTAAATGGTTGGGACATACTGATCTTTGTACCCTTTCTCTCATCTCTCTGTGAAATATGTCTTTAAAGTGATGACCCACAAGCGCGCACACAGTGATGAAGCCAGTAAGATCACAGGTGTTCCTCGTCCCAGCCCTGCTGTGGAAAACCTAAAAGGCCAAAGTATGCCACTCTCCAAATCAACCCTCTGCATCAACGGTAGCCATATCTACTCATCCGAGCCTGTCAGCCCCAAGAGTCCAAGCACCATCCCGGCCAAGCGCTCCCTGCTGGAGAAATGTGCACCCCTTTCTCGCTCTCTCCAGAATCTGACCCGACGCGGCGAAGATTCTCAGAAGAGCGATGGGAGACGTTGGTCCATTGAAAAGAGCAAGAAGGAGGATAGTGAGGCAGATGGAGCTCAGAGTCAGACCCAAGGAGCCGCCACCTCCGAGCGAAAGCCAGTGCAGGCCGCTGGACTTGTGGAAGTGGTGGATAAAGGAAAAAAGCTGAGGAAAACTCTGTTTTCTAGCGGGCGGAGTGACTCTCTCCCAGCCAAGCCGGAGCAGAGCCAGGTTTCTGCTCCTCTTGAGGGCAGACGCAAAGGATGGTTTGGCTCCGGTGACTCCCAGAACAAGCCAAGGTGAGTAAAGGCCAAGCAAGGCTACTAGGTTTTATGTTACAGTACAAAAGATGTCTGACTTTGCTCATGTATCAATATCATCAATAGCAGTTCCCCATGATCTGTATATTTACTGCCAGATGTTCTTCGAAAGGGATACTTTGTTTTTAAGTGGATGGCTTTGAATGTCAGCCTGCATTTTGGTCCTCAGAGAATATTCTTAGAAAAAGGATTGTTTGAATTTGCTGATGCAACAGTTACTGCAGCAGCTTTTTCCATCTCATTCCTTTATATTGCTCTTGGTCTGCAGAACATAGGTCAAGACATTTTTCAAAGAAGGGATTATTAATGTGTGCATTTTCATAAAAAAAAGTGTTTGTCAAGTTCCACGAATTTGTCGAAGCATTCAGAAACATCAGCTATTTTGATAAGAAATGTCCACTTATATTAAACTGATTGATTTATGTACTTTTTATTATTTCACATTTCAGTAATTTCATTTTTTCATTCATCAGCATGTTTTGGGTTTTTTTGACACATTCAGCCATGTCTTATAGTTTACACCTGTTTTATTTGTATTAGAGTTAGGAGTGGGCGATATGACAAATCTTTATTAGTAATTTTATTTCATGATAACAATATATGTCACAAATTGATGTAGTTATTTATTTTTTTGCTGGAAATAAGGTTACTATAATGCTAAAATTTTAGATGATATTGAAATTTCACAAATTATACATTCTACACAATACTAGCTTAACTAATACAAATACGTTATCAAGCTTAGTGAAAACAAGCAAACGGTTAACTACAATACAATAAAGAAAAAATGAAATAGACAAAAAAACTGTAATAGTTTTTTAGGTAGGTCTTTCTAACACAGGTAAGAAATACAACAGAAATTTAACAAAGTAATCAAATGTAAATGACATTAAATGACACAGACAGCAGGTATATTATGCTGCTGTCACTTTAGGGCCTAAAACGTATACAGTATATTGATACACATCCCATTTTCTCCCAATTGTCCATATTCACTAAAGACATCACCATTGTCTCCTGACTTTTTAAATATTTGACCATTTAAGTAAAAAAATACGTGAAAAAGAATGTAATTCAGTACTCGCACTATGTGAAATGGGGAACCAAAATTTAATTCTCCTTCATGTCTTATGTCTTTTTGTGCTTGAATGTTTTAAAATTGCTTGAAAGTTTAAACTTGCAAGGCTTAAAAATGCATGCAAATGATATGTTTTTTAAAGGTGACACAACACTGAAACGTTACTTGCACATAACCACACTAGAGAAGATGATCCAAGATTTATACCATTTGTGAAATTTTAGTTTACAGGTATATCGCCCACCCCTAGTATAGAGTTTATAGGCTGAAAGAAAGTGTCTCTTCTCCCTTTTTGTTCCTGTTAAACCAGCAGTATTTATGTAGGAACAGTGTGCAAGCTGGTCAAAACATGCCAGACACTTCTGATCAAAACATGAACAAATTTGAATCCAAAGACAGTTGTTCTTCTATTAAGAGGTGTCTCTATAATAGAAAAGAACTGTCTCTCTCCCCTCCCCACTCTTAGTTAGATTTTATGGCCCATTACACACTATGACTAAGAGGACTACTTGTGCCTTCCCTCCACAGGCTGGGAGTCTCTCCTAAGGTAGAGAGCAGCTCAGACACCCCCTGTCAGATCCCTTGCTCCCCCAGTCAGCCCCCGTGCTCTCTTCCCCTCGGTTGCACTACCGGCTCGGTGTCTCCCCCTAGTGGCAATCACACCAACCCATTCACCCACTCTTCCCCAACACCCCCTTCCATCTCTCCCTCCAACCCTTTCCTCACACGACTACAGCAAAACCCCTTTTTTGAGGATCTTATAGCCGAGGAAGCACTGAAGTCTCTGACTGCTGGTTACTGTTCTCTTAATTCCAGTCTTTATCATTATCCAGTCGGATGCAGTCCCCTCCGTAATGGAGCACAGAACAAAATGTCTGCAATAAAGCGAGAAAGACCCAGAAGTATGTCCAGACAGAGGTCTCTTCCGGCCATTATGCCTGAGACACCAGATCGAAACTCAAACACTAATCCGAACCACTCTCTGTCTGAGAGGCCTGGGGAATGGGATGATTTTGAAGCATTTGCTACCAGCCGGCTCAAATCGCCAAGTGGGACTCCAACTAGACCTCCATCGGCGCCGTTTCTCTCACAGGTACCAAATACAAACCAGATGCTGTGTCTAAACAACAAAGCAAACGTTGGTTTAAGGGTCGATGAAGTTGACATGGATGTTTCAAGGCCATGGGATCTGCCTCCTCTACCACCACGTAGACCCATGAGGACCCAAGGGATCACCACGGACAGCTGGTTGGACAGAGCCCAGGAGCTGGCTGTGCAGAAAGAGGCCTGCTTCCTTTCCCAGACTGACTTCGCCTCCCTTCAGCATGTGAGAGATGGAGACTTGAAAAGGAACTCTCAGATTTTATTTTCAAATAAAGAGTTGCACCATATTTCTTCAGGAGGGTGTAACAAGATGGATGCAGAGTTGCACAGCGGTATCCGACTGAATGAATTCGTGGTTGAGGAAGCAAGGGGTCATGATTTTGCCACAAACAACAATGCTAATGGCTCACCGAATGGTTTTGATGAAGATGTACTCGGAAGTTCTGAATGTGAGTACACGGTACCTGAAACTCTGTGTTTCCCATCTGACTGGGAAACCACAGTGACCGAATCACTTTGCAGTTCACCTCAGACCCAACTGAAACATGATTCAGAACCGTCCTGTGAAATAAAGGTCTCCAATGAACAACAATGCAAGACTAAAACCGATGGCGTGGGTTTGTTGACCTTCTCACCTAGAGATTCAAACAACAATACAGAAAGTACTTCAGAGTTTGCTTTTATTGATTCTGGAAGTTCACCGTCTGAGTTGCAACCACCTTTTGAAATAAATAAAGATGGTGTTAAAACATCCAAAGATTGTTCAAATCTGCACTCGAATGGTTCCTCGCTTCCCAGGTGCTCCCCAGGATTACCAGAGGATATACTGTGCAGAATGGCATCAGAGTTGGAGATGTTTTCACCAAAAAACACCCGTAATAATATCACATCACATTTGTCTGACTCTCAAAACCATAACCATTGCTCATCACCTTTCGAGAGATCTTGTGAAGAACTGGGAGGACAGAAAGTTGACGCTTGTGAACACCAAACCACTGCTTCAAACTTCAACTGTGAGTCTCACAACGTGGCTGACGTTCTCCTCAACAAAGAGATCTCTGTGATGACTCAAACATGCTCAAGCAAAGACAACACTGTGACAATGCAAATCAAACAAGAGGTAGCTAAAGACAATGACACTACGCATAATGATAAGGAGCATAATAACTTAACAGAAGGTAACCTGAACTCTGAAGTCTGCTTCTTAAAGAACAGCGAGGTTGAGGAATCTTGTTCGACGCTGGAGGAACAAATAAGCTTCGAGGACTTGCATGCTAGAGTAGCTCCAAGAAACTCCAGAAGCCCCTATAAAACAGAAGTCAGATCAGCCCGCATCAGACCACGCTCAACCACAGGCTCACCCAAAACTGTCTCGGGTGCCGATTCGCTTCATCCTACGTCAGATCCCATTTTGCATGATCCTTCCCCTTCACCCACCCCATTAGCTGGTACTAATTCCTGTCTCCACCCTGACCCTTCCCTTCCTGCGAACCCCCCAAACGAGTTGCCCAGCATGGGTTCCACATGTTCCTCCACCGCCCAGCCCCACGTTGACGCACCGCTCTCCCTCTCACCTGAGGAGACACAGCCAGCTAACGTCCTCCTGCCCCATGAGGAGAGCAGGTGAGACCTCACTGCCTTTAAAAGTGCACTCACCTCTGCTCTCACCTGAGAAATGACCTTATTCTCTCTCACAGGTGCACTAAGACAGGCTCATAAATGCTCTCACATATGTTGGCCTAGAACAAACTTTGTTTTTGCTCTCGCAGCTTGCTAGAATTCGGACTCTGACAAATGTGTAAATTCATTTTTCCGGCACCATCTCTTTTTATGTTTCCTCCTGGTTTGCTCATGCTACATTACTTTTAGTTCTTTCATTTTTATCTTTGCTTTTCTGTTGCTTCTTTCAGCCTTCATTCTGTTTTGGTAGGAACACATATTTCCTTAGAGGTAAATAAACATATGGAAAGAGTCTAAAGTTAGATGACAGTTTGCATCTAGTGTTCATGAGAGGTTTGATGTGAGATGTAGACTTTATCATTATGAGGGCTGACTGACTTGTTTGTTAGTACCCAAAGAGACAAAAATCATAAACAAGATGCTTCTCAAAGTGCTTCTCCAAGACAGTATTAATATTAAATTGCTTGAGAAAAAAAAACTTTTTAGAAGTGATAACGTCTTCAATCAAACTTTTATTTATCCAAAGGACTTCAGTTTATATATATTTCACTTTTGTTTTAGTGATTTCAGTACTTCAGCCTTTTCAGTTTTTTTGTTATATTTTCCATCTAATATTTCAATTAATGAAAATAATTTTTTAATGATACAATTTTAACTTTTAGTTAGATTCCAAACAAGTTTATGCTTACATGAAAGATAACTAAGAACGTCTGAGTCTCTTGTGATCTAAAATTGTGATAAAATTGTTTTTTTCCTTACTTTTAACCATTGCTTCCTCAACTATGCACTATTGCTTTTTGCTATACTAAGCCATCAGTAAGTTAATAATATGAGATTTAAAAAGTGGCTTAAAGTAAAAGATGCTTACACAGTATCAATTAAACCATGATGAAATGCCTAGGTCAATGTAAATACCTAATTTATCACCTTTTTGCACTGCTTTACAGCCCTCACCCAGTGAAGCCCTTGACCAACACAACTCTGCAGGGAGAGAAGAAACCTGAAAGCCGCTCAGTGCTGGAGAAACTCAAGTCCACCATCAACCCAGGACGATCTGCACCACCAACCACTGCTGAGGATGAGAAAAACCAGGTACTGGATCTTTAAAGGTGCTGAAAGCAATGTTTTTATCTAATAGCACTCCCTACTAAAATATAGTATTTTATTCATATTAATAATTTCCTTCAATATAGCATTTATAATATTGAAATATTAAAAAACAACTTTTTTTCCACACACAGTAAAATAGGTCTTTATACATGAAAGTAAAGGATACACTTTATAAAATGTAAAGGCAGACATCAAATTTAGTGGTCCGTGGCATCCAGGGGAAAAAAAAAACGTGGTTTAGACCATTTTCAGCTAGTAAATAAATAAAACATTTTACAGCTAATATTTCACAGCACCTTTAAAGTAGTTCACTTCACTTCCAGAATGAAAATTTCCTGGTAATTTACTCACCCCCATGTCACCCAAGACGTTTGTCTTTCTTTCTTCAGTCGAAAGGAAATTAAGGTTTTTGAGGAAAACATTCCAGGATTTTCCTCCATAGTGGACTTCAGTGGTGGCCAATGGGTTGAAGGTCCAAACTGCAGTTTCAATGTAGCTTCAAAGGGCTCTATGCAATCCCAGCCATGGAATAAGGGTCTTCTCTAGCGAAACGATCAGTTTCTAAGAACAATACAAGTTTATATACTTTTTAATTAGTCATTTAGAAAATGACTAGATAAGACCCTTATTCATCGTCTGGAATCGCATAGAGCCCTTTAAAGCTGCATTGAAATTGCAATTTGGACTTTCAACCCGTTGACCACCATTGAAGTCCATTAAATGGAGAAAAATCCTGGAACGTTTTCCTCAAAAAACTTAATTCCTTTGCAACTGGTAAAAGACATGAACATCTTGGATGACATGGGGGTGAATAAATTATCAGGAAATTTTCATTCTGGAAGTGAACTACTCCTCAAAGGAGCTGGAAGACACACTTTAACCCAGGTTCTGGAAAAGTGTAATCAGCAGTCAGATTACAGGCAGACACTGAAACAAGCATATTGATCTGAGAGGTTATTTAGGGTCTCATTAAAATGAATATAGACTTGTGCTGATTACACTATAAAGATATTGAAAGACGCACAAGTGATCAAAGATCAGCTGAAGCGTTTAATGAATTAGTTTTGGTTCATCATTCGCTACATGACACAGTACCTCATTACTGATTTTAAGCATGTCTCTGTACCTGTTTCCTGTGCAGCTGGCTCTGATGGAGGCTCGGGCTCAGTACCAGAACATGACTAACATGGAGCTGATAGCTCTGCTGCTTCAGCAGGAAATGGATGTCAAGAAGCAGCGGGCTGAAACTGAGGTGCAGGTGGCGTTATTGGAGAAACGTGAGGCCGAACTGAAGAAGATGAAGGTTCAGGTCAGAGACCTGGAGGACTACATTGACAAGCTGCTGGTGCGCATTATGGAACAGACGCCGACCTTGCTGCAGGTACGCGCCAGACCAAAATGACTACAGTGACCTGCTCCGTCCCAAGAACACCTCATATTGATCTAAAGCCATTTGTGATGCTCTATTAAATTTCAAAACTGCCAGATTCACGTAGACACGATAAAGCTTTGCATGCTTCTTACTGGATTTCCAATCCACAATCATTGAAGTTTAGCGTACTCCTAGTCATGCTATGAGCACAAGGCAGTGGTTAAGTTTAAAAAAAGGATGTATTTTGTTGATCTCATGTAGATGTAAATATTCATAGAATCTACACAAATATGTCGTCTTCATAAATATGCTCATTTTCGTAATAGGAAGTAAGATCTGGGATCTTGATGTATCAGTGTCAAAACAAAATGTCTCTAAAGTTAGGAAAATCCACAAATGTAAAAAAGCACTGCCTTTATTAATTGACTTCTTTAAATGTCACTTTAACACTCATCTTTCCATAATTGGAAGTATTTGGAACAAAATTGTAAAATAACACTAAAAAAAACCCCTGAAACTTCTCAACTAATGTGTCAAACTTCCATATCTCAGTTTTCTCCATATCTCAAGAAAATATTGTTTCAGATTTATTGATATGGTATTCGTATGGTATTAAAACTAATATGTTACACTGTTCCATATGAATCCAGAGATTTAAAAACAGTAATATTTAATAGATAATATGTAGTCTAATACACCTTGTGTCAAAGTTGATGTAAAATACTGCTTTAAATAATATTATGTAAATGTAAATAAATGTCTTACTTCTTTATAGCTTTAAAAGCACCTTAATGCGCATTATGCAGAATCGTTGTCCTTGAGCCAGTCAGCTTTGCCACATAGAAGCCGCTGATATTAGTGCATGTTCACTTCCATCAAGCACTCGCAAAAGCAGAGATTGTCTCTGCAAACATGTAAGCTATGCAATACAACCTGCTAAGCTGTAGCTTGAGTTAATATATGCTACACAAAATATATCCATGAAGCCTTAGCACTGCAGCATACTTATATCATTGCTAAAGTAGCAAATTTAGTGATATGCAAATGCCTAAGCTTTCTAAACCACAAAAGCGATGGAAGATCTGTTGTTTGTTTTACTGCATTGTAACTTCATCGCGTTATGTTTTTCTCTGATATTCATTCTGATTGTTTTATATCAATGTTTTTGTTCTGTTTTCAAAGATACAGTTACGTGTGACTTGTTCATTATACAGTATTCAGTGTTTTGTTGGTTGATGTTTCCTCATTTATTCTGCTGATGAAAATGAGATTCTGTCACACAAGAACATCAGTGCTATATCTCAGTATTGGACGGAAAGAAAGTACAGGGTTCCTTTTTGTGTATCACCAACAATACATCCTGAAATAAAATTAAAAATAAAGCTTTTTTTTTAGTTTGAGTTACACTCACCCTCAGAGTTTCCCGACGTGTTGCAGGAAAGAACCATGTATCACTGTGATTCTAGATTTTTGCTGATTCATTTAGCCTTTTAATCACCATTTTGCAACGTGCCTCTGTGGATTTATTTACAACATTTACATTTGTATTTTTTATTTTGTTTTATTTATTGCTAATTATTTCAAACAGCTTCATTTTCAAAGTTATTTGAAAAATAAAGTTCTAAAATAATTTGTTGTGTTTTTGTTTGAGTTCTTTACTGAAATGACCTGTATAGGTTTATGAGATTTGTGCTTCATCTTCATCTAAACCTGAACAGTACGGTGGTTCTCACATCAACTATCACAATAGTGATATATTTAATCGCCACTGGGTGGCACTACCGCACTTTTAAGATGATTTATTACACTTTAATTGTGCTTAGCCCACTTTGTAAACGTTAGACTAAATTGTAATAGTAACAAAATTTTGTATATTGCATAAAAACAGTCTATAGGTAAAAAGTACATTATGGATTGTACATATATAAAATTTTACAGTTAACTGTTTCATAACAGCAGCGAATTGTGCAGATGGGTTTCATGAAATATTAATGTTGTGGGAATCACAGCTCAAACTGACAGTGTCTCTGCTTGCATTGTTTGGGCTC
>JAFVLL020039217.1:0-11474 GCA_021397915.2 Tor tambroides | reverse complement strand
TTTTTTCTTGTGTGGTCTTTTTCATCCTGATCGTTTTCTTCAGCTTACTAAAGATTGATTTCTTCTGGATGAATCTGTTCAACATGTTCAGAGAATCATCAAGGTCAGATTTCACAATAATGAGCCAAATATTCGTCATAAATGTTGCCATATCTAGCATTATTATGCTATTATGAATGCATAACATTCATTACGCTATTATGAATGCATTTAGGCCACAGAATGCTTTTAAACTGATTTTCATCCACTGAATTGTCACAGAAAGAAAATCACAGTTTACCATGCCGAAGAAACTCAAACGTTAAATGCAGCAGTTATTTTGATTAGGTGTTGATATTAGCAGGTTAAAACAAGCAATGAAATGCATTACGCAATTACTTAAAATCTTATAAAATAAACTATAAAACTTATATAACTGTTGATAAGAAGTAACGTTACGCACGCGGCTGTAAAACCTTGGCATTTCTTCTCTGTCAGGACAGCGTCTGTTTCTCACTCGCCGAAGCGTTCAGATGTTTTAATTGTCAAAAGCTAGTTAGTGCACTAGACTAGACATTACAGCATGTTAACATGCGCGCGACCGCGCCTCCGTTACCGGAGTTTAACCGAGCGCTTCTTCAGAACCGATGCAGCCTTCCGTGCGGGAACTTCATAAAGCTGCTCATCACACATGCGCCCGCGATATTCGAGCCCATCATTGTCTTAACAATAAATAATAATGATGTCCAGAAGATAACACGGATCTGAACGACAAACAATGAAATGAACATTTACCTTCATTCACCTGTTTCTGCCTCGAACTTCTGCTGAAACTAGAGAAAACCACACGAGTTCAAACTCCTTCAGCAGTCTGATTACATATTATATGACTGAAATATAGTCGAGATATATGTCTGGAGTCTGAGCTGTCAGATCTTCAGCTGTGAGACTCTCCTGATCTCCGTCCATCAGATCATGATCAGAGTCAGTCCATCTTCAGCTTCATAAATCACACATTAATCTCTTCAGTGTTTCCTGGCTCTGGAAGCACAGACTTCACAAAATCTCAGATTGAGTGATGTTAATGCAGATTATTGAAATATTTCACACAGAGATAAAGGCTCTTACCTGAGACTTCAGCACTGGCAGTATGATTCCATTTACTTTCCACATTTTTCTTCCTCCTTTCTCTGTCCTCTGTTGTTGTTGTTTTTTTTCCTTCTTTCTTTCTTTTTTTTTTTTTCCCTGTTCCTGTCCTTTACTGGCATGATCTGAAGTGAGCTGCGTTCTACATGCAGACGTATTTCTCACTGTGATATAAAATCACTCGTTCTATCAAGCGTCTCTCTCTCTCTCTCTCTCTCTCTCTCTCTCTCTCTCTCACACACACACACACACACACTATGTGTCTCTTTCTCTCTTATTCACACAAGTGATCAATCGGCAGGCGGTGAACAGGCTTAACTCCATATACCTCTCCACCCCCGTGAGAGTGTGTGTGTGTGTGTGTGGACCCCTGCCTACACACTCTCTCAAGGGCTCTCAGCCCCCAACACACTCACAAATAGCCTGATTCACACACACTCACACTCAGCATACATATACAACAGCGCATTTACACCGACAGCCGCCCACCAGAGCACTTCCATTCCTACATTGCCGTCTAATGGAGCCACGGCGGAGGACGGCCCCAGCTAATTATGTTTCACCCTCCATTAATTAACAGAGGCATTATCTTACACAGGCTTTAATGCGTTTGGGTGAACGTTACAGCGGGTCGTGTGTAATCGCTGACTTCGTCTGAAGCCCTTCGATATCAGACTTGGCGGCTGCTCCTCCTTCAGACCGAGCTTTACGAAGTGTCAAGATCATTGAGGTCAAATCAAATCAGAATAAATTAAGTGGTTCTGTTTCACCAGAGAGGCGTGAAGAGCAGCGCCGCCTTCAACCTGCCGCCGCAGGACTAAATAAAGCAGTCGCAGTAAAGAACAGCTCCTCTTTCTGGCCCTAGTAAGAGCTGAACACAGATCTTTGGGTTGGGAAATGCAGAGGAGCGTCCCTGACTCACTCCGGCCGTTAGCCCAAACTGACTCAGATCGCGTGTCAAACCGGTTCAGTTCTTAACCTGAAATTAGTCTCAAATGCATCATCGACGTCCATTTAGAGGGACACGCCGGCAGCGGCGTTCATTAGCATTCTGGTGCTGGTAAACAGATTCAAATGTGAGTGGGAGATGAAGAAAGAATGTGTGTCACTCCACACTTCAGACTGCAGGGGAGGAGGACTAGTCAACTTAGACTCGCTTTTAAATAATTACCAGCAACCCTGATAATGGGAGAGCGACTCACACCACGCAGCAGAGCTTTCAGACGTGAAGACGGACAATATAAGAGCAGAAAGTGGGATGGGATCTGTCGTGTCTCTTCACATACGCGAGCACAGACTGCTCTCTGAATGTGGTTTCTGTAGATTGTTCCTGTGTGATTCTGGAGGTTTGGATGCTTGTTTTGCTCTGTGATGGACGCAGGGCTCCTCACACGGCTGAAGGGTGTCGTGGGTGAGTGTGTGTGTGTGTGTGCATACGGCCCGTGGGTGTGTGTGTGGGCGACTGTGTAGGCGTCATGTGAACCTGACTCACGATTCAGTCTGCTGTAGAGGCAAAACAACACAATAAACACAAAATACACAATCACTGAAGCATCGCTCTGATTGGACCAGAAGAACAACTCAACAAATTTCCCTTTGAGTGACACAATTACAGTAAGCTTCTAGCCATAAAAATGGGCAAATACATCTTTTCTTTCATGTTCTGTATGATTGTTTTAAAGTTATGACCAAAATCAACATTCCTAAGAAAAGACGTCCTTTTTTTCATTATCATTCCTATTAGTAGCAGATGTGCTAGCAGTATAACGTTACTTCTGTTTTACTCAAATTAACATTTTTCATAACTGAATTGAACTGATATTAATGACTTGAATGTGTGATGTTTTTCAATATGACCCCGTTTTGTGTGTTTTGCAGGTCTGACGGTGGCAGCTCTGTCGGTTTGGGTGAATTCGAGTGTGTTTGAGTGAGGAATTATACAGGATTGTGTGGGCGTACGCTGGCAGGAAGCCCATCGTTGCCTCGCTGTAGAGAATGAGAGCTGGCGATGCTCTCGCTTTATTCATCCCAACAAACTACTGACACGCCGAGAAGAGTAGAAACAATGTTCAGAATTCACCTCGCTGACACGAACCACTGGTTCACATCGGCCAGAGACCGAATCTGTCCCTCTGCTGGTTTCAGCGGTTCGGTCTGTGAGGCTCAGAGCCGTTTTCACAGCTCAGATGTCCTGAATGGGAGGTTTGTCGTCTCGTGTCTTTGTCGCACTGTGACCTTGATTGGCAAGAAGCTTCAGGACCCACTCAAAGATTACTGCAGAAACCATGGCAACCTGAGTACTGTAAATGATGGAGTGCAGCTCAAGAGGACAAACGCTGGTCCTGTGAGTGCTGATGATGAACCGTCCAGACCAGTGCTGGGCTTCTTTCAGAGCGGCTGATCCTCACAGAGAGCTCTAGAGCTCCTGAGGGTCAGTGCTGGCGAGGATCGGGTCAGAGTAGAGCGGCTGATCCTCACAGAGGGCTCTAGAGCTCCTGAGGGTCAGTGCTGGCGAGGATCGGTTCAGAGTAGAGCGGCTGATCCTCACAGAGGGCGCTAGAGCTCATGAGGGTCAGTGCTGGCGAGGATCGGGTCAGAGTAGAGCGGCTGATCCTCACAGAGAGCTCTAGAGCTCATGAGGCTCAGTGCTGGCGAGGATCGGGTCAGAGTAGAGCGGCTGATCCTCACAGAGAGCTCTAGCCCAGAGCCCAGTGCTGGCGAGGATCGGGTCAGAGCGGCTGATCCTCACAGAGCATTCTGCGCCTGCGAGGCCTCCAGTGTTGGCAAGGATCGGGTCAGGTCAGTGCTGGCGCAGGATCGGGTCAGGAGCAGGAGTGGCTGATCCTCACAGAGAGCCCCAGAGCCTGCGAGGCTCAGCATGGCGAGGACGTGGTCAGAGTAGAGCGGCTGATCCTCACAGAGAGCTCTAGAGCTCATGAGGCTCAGTGTTGGCAAGGATCGGGTCAGGTCAGTGCTGGCGAGGATCGGGTCAGAGTAGAGTGGCTGATCCTCACAGAGAGCTCTAGAGCTCATGAGGCTCAGTGTTGGCGAGGATAGTCTGAGTGAGCTGGCCATCCTCACAGAGAGCTCTAGAGCTCATGAGGCTCAGTGCTGACAAGGATCGGGTCAGAGTAGAGCGGCTGATCCTCACAGAGAGCTCTAGAGCTCATGAGGCTCAGTGTTGGCAAGGATCGGGTCAGGTCAGTGCTGGCGAGGATCGGGTCAGAGTAGAGTGGCTGATCCTCACAGAGAGCTCTAGAGCTCATGAGGCTCAGTGTTGGCGAGGATCGGGTCAGAGTAGAGCGGCTGATCCTCACAGAGAGCTCTAGAGCTCATGAGGCCTGAAGTGTTGGCAAGGATCGGGTCAGGTCAGTGCTGGCGAGGATCGGGTCAGAGTAGAGCGGCTGATCCTCACAGAGAGCTCTAGAGCTCATGAGGCTCAGTGCTGGCGAGGATCGGGTCAGAGTAGAGCGGCTGATCCTCACAGAGAGCTCTAGAGCTCATGAGGCTCAGTGTTGGCAAGGATCGGGTCAGGTCAGTGCTGGCGAGGATCGGGTCAGAGTAGAGTGGCTGATCCTCACAGAGAGCTCGCAGGAGCTCATGGAGGCTCAGTGTTGGCGAGGATTGGGTCAGAGTAGAGCGGCTGATCCTCACAGAGAGGTCAGAGCCTAGGAGCTCCTGAGGGTCATGCTGGCGAGGATCAGGGTCAGAGAGCGGCTGATCCTCACAGAGGGCGCTAGAGCTCATGAGGGTCAGTGCTGGCGAGGATCGGGTCAGAGTAGAGCGGCTGATCCTCACAGAGGGCGCTAGAGCTCATGAGGGTCAGTGCTGGCGAGGATTGGGTCAGAGTAGAGCGGCTGATCCTCACAGAGAGCTCTAGAGCTCATGAGGCTCAGTGTTGGTGAGGATCGGGTCAGGTCAGTGCTGGCGAGGATCGGGTCAGAGTAGAGCGGCTGATCCTCACAGAGAGCTCTAGAGCTCATGAGGCTCAGTGTTGGCGAGGATCGGGTCAGAGTAGAGTGGCTGATCCTCACAGAGAGCTCTAGAGCTCCTGAGGGTCAGTGCTGATGAGGATCGGGTCAGGTCAGTGCTGGCGAGGATCGGGTCAGAGTAGAGCGGCTGATCCTCACAGAGGGCTCTAGAGCTCCTGAGGGTCAGTCCTGGCGAGGATCGGGTCAGAGTAGAGCGGCTGATCCTCACAGAGGGCTCTAGAGCTCCTGAGGGTCAGTGCTGGCGAGGATCGGGTCAGAGTAGAGCGGCTGATCCTCACAGAGGGCTCTAGAGCTCCTGAGGGTCAGTGCTGGCAAGGATCGGTTCAGAAAATAGCGGCTCGGGAACTTTCTCTGCTGTCGCTCAGAACCGCGCTACCGTTTGGAGACACTCAGTCTCTTTGTCTCCAGGCAACAGAGCAGTGCTAGCATGTTGCTGAGGCTGTCGTCTGCGCAGACAGATCCCTGCAAACACGCCTTCGTTTGAGCTGCTTTCTGCTGATACAAATGTGTTGATGGAGATTCCCCATTGTTATGTTTCTAAATGTCATATCTGGTGACAACCCAAATTCAGCATGAAACTGATGCTGACGGTCACCTGTTCCTGTCTGCTGTAACCGCTCTGGAGTGATTTAATGTCTGTTTGACTCTCCTATTGCTGTAAATTCATCACTGATAGTAAAAGAACTTTTCTTGTGCGTTTTCACCTCAAGGTTACTGGATTGAGTGCAGCAGTGTGTGGGCGAACGCGTGGGTTTGTGAGAGGAGACGCTGACCGTAACTGAGGCCTTGACACCGTTCTTTCACATCCTTCTCAAGTCAGGCATTGGTGACCTTCGCCTGCGCTACAGCAGCTGCGTCTGCATACGTCTGCATCTCCTCTTCTGACTCATGCTTCAGTGGGCGTCTCTCCTCCGCTAAACACCTCCTCACGCTCTGCCGCTGATGGAGGAGGAGGACAGCAGCTGGAGCTCTCCATCTTTCTTTATTCTGCATCTCTCACTCGAAAGCCTCCATGATGCGCAGAGATCGGAGAGCTGAAGAGGGTTGAGGATGTCAGCGGCGTCATTTGAATTTTCGGGCGAGATCCGAGTGCTGATGAATAGTCATGAGTCGCCGCCTCTGCAAACCGAAACAGAGACGCCATCATCAGAGCCGCTGTGGTGCGAATCGCTCACACGCGTGTGCATCTGCGTTTGCGTGTTTGGACGCTCTTGTGAAACACAGAAACTTGATGTTTAATGTCTTGAGAACAGTTCACAAGGATCACGTGTCGTGTAATAAAAACAGACCCCAGTGTCCGTCCTTTTCTTGTCAAAGCGTTGTGTGTTTGTTGTTCCTTCAATTCTTCAGAGTGTCTCAGGCTTAACCTACAACACAAGAAACACAAACTTCATTTCCTGACAGCCTTTATTAGTTACCACAAAGCAAAATACATCTGTTCTGTCAGTTTACAGGTAACTTAATAAACCTCTGCTCGACTGAGTAATGCGGGGCCGAACCCCTGAAACCACCTCAGGACCTGATTGGGCTTAGCGGCTGTCCTGGAGCAGTGAACACTTACCGGTGAATGACGGATGTGAAGAGCTTACAGTGAACATTAGATCACTTCATAGTTCAGTCATTTTAAAAACCAGAATCTCAATGTGCCTCAGGCTTCTGCTGCGATAGGAATCAATAAATGCTCAGATATACGCTGACATGCCCCGCTAAATTGATTTGTGTTTATTTTTACTGGCAGCAGGGTGACCTCATGAAGGGTCAGCTGTTGCACCTTGGGATTGCTGTGTGTTTTGTTTTGTATGTTAAACGAATGGAGGCTGAGAGCGGTTTGAGCCAGAACTTTTGCCAGGAACGGTGCTGTTGCCACGGCAACAATGGAGCGCTTAAGCAGAGAGAGCTTGAAGAGTTCTTCACTAACCCATCCAGAACCAGGTCCAGTGAGTGTGTGAGAGTGTGTGTGTGTGTGTTAGCTGAATTTTGGGTCAAAATGCGTTTCCAGTTAAATCAGACCAAACCTACGTCCAGGGACATTTGTGCACGTCTTCAGTTGGAATATTAAAAATGCAGAAAGTTAGTGTTTGTGTTCGCCTGTGGTGTGTCTTCATTTAGATGTGTGTGTGTGTGTGTGTGTCATTAATTAGCAGTGTGAAATGAGTGTGGGCGGTTAATTGTGTGTTAGGGAGGTTGCGCTGGCGCTCAGTGTTGAGTTGGGTTGTAATGCGCTCTGACACACATCTGGATTGTTTGTTTAGACTAATTGGACAGAAAAAACATCCTCAGCTGAGCTGATCTGGAGAGAATAATTTGACTGATTGTTCATCATTTGTTGTTTGCCATTTAATTTCAGCAATGAGCTCTGAGGCCTTTGAGCGGCTCTTTCTTCACCTTTTCAGAAATTCGAACCGATATTGAGTTTTGAGGAAGATCTGCTGTCAGTGAAGATGATGATGAGTCATTGGTAAATCATCGTCGAGGTCACTCATGGTCTATTTGAGATGCAACAGCTTCATAAAAGCAGGACAAATATATGACGAATATGAAATGAAATGAAATATATTATTAATATATATATAAATGGAATCTGGAAAGTTTCAGAAGGTTTCTTAGTGTTATTGTTCAGTCTGCAGTCGTTGTGTTGTGCTCATTTGAAGCATTTCATTTCCACTGAAAGACTAACCCTAGACTAAATGTGTGTGTGTGTGTGTAAGTGTATGAGTGTGAGTGTGTGTGTGAGTGTAAGTGTGTGTGTGTGTGTGTGTGTGTGTGTGTGTGTGAGAGTGAGAGTATGTGAGTGTGTATGAGAGTAAGAGTGTGTGTGTTTGTGTAAGTGTATGAGTGATGTGTGAGTGTGTGTGTATGCGAGTAAGAGTATGTGAGTGTGTGTGTGTGTGTGTGTGTATGAGAGTGAGAGTATGTGAGTGTGTGTGTGTGTGAGTGTGTGTGTATGAGAGTAAGAGTGTGTGTGTGTGAGTGTGTGTGTGTGTATGAGAGTAAGAGCGTGTGTATGAGTCTGTGTATAAGTGATGTGTGAGTGTGTATGTGTATGACAGTGAGAGTATGTGAGTGTGTGTGTATGAGTGTGTGTGTGTGTGAATGAGAGTGAGAGTATGTGAGTGTGTGTGTGTGTGTATGAGTGTGTGAGTGTGTGTGTGTGTGTGAATGAGAGTGAGAGTATGTGAGTGTGTGTGTGTGTGTGTGTATGAGTGTGTGAGTGTGTGTGTGTGTGTGAATGAGAGAGAGAGTATGTGAGTGTGTGTGTGTGTGTGTGTATGTGTGTGTGTGTGTGTGTGTGTGTGTGTGTGAGAGTAAGAGTGTGTGTATGAGTGTAAGTGTATGAGTGATGTGTGAGTGTGTATGAGAGTAAGAGTGTGTGAGTGTGTGTGTATGACAGTGAGAGTATGTGAGTGTGTGTGTTTGTGTGTATGTGTGTGGTGTGTGTGTGTGTGTGTATGAGAGTAAGAGTGTGTGTATGAGTGTAAGTGTATGAGTGACGTGTGTATGTGTATGACAGTGAGAGTATGTGAGTGTGTGTGTATGAGTGTGTGTGTGTGTGTGTGTGTGTATGAGTGTACTTGTTTTTTTCTATCCTGGTGGGGACTTAGACCTGAATACACACAGCCTCATGGGGACTTGTGTCACGGTGGGGACCTAAATTGAGGTCTCCACGGGTAAACAAGCTTATAAATCACACAGAATGAAGTTTTTTGAAAATGTAAAAATGCTGAAATTTTCCTGTAAGGGGTAGGTTTAGGTGTAGGGTTGGTGTAGGACGATAGAAAATACGGTCTGTACAGCAGAACAACATTACGCCTATGAGAGTCCCCACAAGGATAGCAGAACAAGTGTGTGTGTGTGTGTGTGTGTGTGTGAGTGTGTGTATGAGAGTAAGAGTGTGTGAGTGTGTATGTGTATGACAGTGAGAGTATGTGAGTGTGTGTGTATGTGTGTGTGTGTGTGTGTGTATGGTGTGTGTGTTTGTGAGTGTGTGTGAGTGTGTGTGTATGAGAGTAAGAGTGTGTGAGTGTGTATGTGTATGACAGTGAGAGTATGTGAGTGTGTGTGTATGAGTGTGTGTGTGTGTGTGTGTGTGTGTGAGAATGAGAGTGAGAGTATGTGAGTGTGTGTGTGTGTGTGTATGAGTGTGTGTGTGTGTGTGTGTACGAGAGTAAGAGTGTGTGTGAGTGTATGAGTGTGTGTATGAGAGTAAGAGTGTGTGTGTGTATGAGTGTGTGTATGAGAGTAAGAGTGTGTGTGTGAGTGTGTGTGTATGAGAGTAAGAGTGTGTGTGAGTGTATGAGTGTGTGTATGAGAGTAAGAGTGTGTGTGTGAGTGTGTGTGTATGAGAGTAAGAGTGTGTGAGTGTATGAGTGTGTGTATGAGAGTAAGAGTGAGTGTGTGAGTGTATGAGTGTGTCTACCTGTTATTTATCACATTATGGGGACCAAATGTCCCCACAAGGATAGTAATACCAGTACATTTGGAAAACAAGCTTATAAATCATACAGAATTAAGTTTTTTGAAAATCTAAAAATACAGAAAATTTCCTCTAAGGGGTAGGGTTAGGTGTAGGGTTGGTGTAGGGCGATAGAAAATACAGTTTATACAGTATAAAAACCATTAGTAACCCGTTAGAGTGTGTGAGGTTTCTTTGTATCATTCCCAAGTCAAGTCACCATTATTTATATAGCGCTTTTTACAATCCAAATTGTGTCAAAGCAGCTTTACAGTATTAAACGGGGAACTAGTGTGTCGAAATATTGTGTTGTTCTCCTCTGGCCAGACGAAACCAGCAGTTTAAATCTAGGCTGCAGCAGAGTCAGATTGTGCAGAGGACTCGTCTGGTTCCTGTGGTCTTGTCCTGATGGCCGTCTAGGAGACAGGGTCTTCACTGGGGATCTGTCTCTGGGGCTCATCTAGGTGTCCTGGTCTCTGCTGACGTTCAGGGCTGTAGAGGTCGTCTCTAGGTGCTGATCCACCATCTGATCTGGATACAGACTGGATCGGGTGGTTATGGTGACCTCGGAATAAGAAAGAAACAGACTAATATTAGCGTAGATGCCATTCTTCTTACAATGTAACTTTTTCACTTTCACTTTCACTTTCATTTTTCACTTTTTTCACTTTCACATCGTGTGTTATGGGAAGTGTTCCCGGTTCCGGTTGACCTAATTAATGCAGCCTAACAGTCCTTTAACAAATTTGAATTATAGAAATGTGTTAGTGTGTTATGTGTAAGCCAGGTTAAAGAGATGGGTCTTTAATCTAGATTTAAACTGACAGAGTGTGTCTGCCTCCCGAACAGTGTTAGGTAGATTGTTCCAGGGTTTGGGTGCTAAATAGGAAAAGGATATTCTAGGTATTATCAAACAGCCAGAGTTTTGAGAACGCAGCGGACATGAAGGACTATAAGGTGATAGGAGCTCGCTCAAGTACTGAGGAGCTAAACCAGTCAGGGCTTTATAAGAAATTAACAAGATTTTAGAATCTATACGATGTTTGATAGGGAGCCAGTTCAGTGTTGACGGAACTGGGCTAATATGGTCATACTTCCTGGTTCTTCCTGGCAATTACCCAATAAAGCATTACAAATGCATTACATTACAATAATTACAATAGCATAGGTCGTAATTTAGATATATATTTAAGATAGAAAAATGCGGTTTTATAAATCTTATAAACATGTTTTTCGAAGGAAAGATTGCTATCGAACAGCACACCTAGGTTCCTGACTGATGATGAAGAATTGACAGAGCAGCCGTGAAGTGTTAAACAGTGTTCTAGCTTATTACACGTATTATTGCTGCCTGAAAACCCTTTTATCACAGATATTCAGCTCCAGTAACTACAGCTTTGAAAGAAACTCAAGTGTGTGAATGTTAGTTTTCTAACAATCCATGCAGCATCAGTTAGGTTGCAATTGTTTGGTTTTTAATAAATGTGGATTATTGATTTCTAATCAAAAAATCCAAACTGCTAAAGGTCTGTAAATGCATTAGAGTTTTTGAAGTATATGGCATAAACTTTTCAGTTGTACTTGTGCTGTAAAAAGTCTCCAACATTATCTGTGCACCAGCACTTTATATTTCAGTCAGAAGACGCCGATTCTCTCTGAACGAGTTTCACTCACAAACATTTCCACTGACTGCAGGATACATGTGCTGTTGCTAGGTGCTGCATTAGTGCTTGTGTGTGTGTGTGTGTGTGTGTGTGTGTGTGTGCGCGCACGTATGAATGTATGAGTGTGTGTGCGTGTGCATGTATGAGAGTGTGTGTGTGTGCATATGAATGTATGAGAGTGAGTGTGTGGGTGTGGGTGTGTGTGTGTGTGTGTGTGTGTGTGCGCATGCGCGTGAGTGT